>VYZT01048178.1:173577-206345 GCA_013400735.1 Pomatostomus ruficeps
GTTGGGGTCCGGCGCGCGGCGCTGCGCATGCGCCCGCCCCCTCCGCCTCACCCCCCGGTGCCGCCGGTGTCCGGGCCCCGGGCCGGGGGCGATGCGGGCCCGCGGTGCCCGGGAACGGGGCTCGCACACCCCTGGGCTGTGGCCTGGTGACAGCCGAGGGGACGGGCGGGGGTCCCGGTGCCCCTCGGCAGGCCGGGGCTGGGGCAGGGCAGCTCCCTCCCGGCCGTCCGGGTACCGCAGGATCCCGGTCATATCAAGCCCCTCTGTGAAGGATGGGGCGGCGTGGGGTTGTCTCCATAAATCCACCCGGTTTATTCTGTGTGTTCATTGTATGCGGTGGGAGAGGCGGGAAGCATGTGTGGAAGCGACCTGACATGGTTGGGGCTCCGGCCGTGCTCAGCTGATCTCATCTGACAGCACCCTCTGGGTATCCCCAGTGCCCGGCGCTGCCTGTGCCGACAGCTACGGTGGTTTTCTCCCCCTTTTTCTTCGAACGGAGCACATAATCTTCACAGGGCTGTGTCAAGCCCAGGAGAGACACAGAACGGCCAGATTCCAAATCCCTGAGTGAGATGTGCAGCAGGACAGATGTTCCCATCGCTGCCCTGGGTTGGGCAGGGAGCTCTGAAGGCTTCTGCCTTTCCATGCTCTCTAAACTTGGGACAGGCTGCTGTTTTGTTTGTTGTTTGTACTTCTCTATTATAAACCCCAGCATGTTAACCCCTTAAGCTGCTACCTACCCCCTATCTGCCATTTCTAATGTAGTCAAGCATGAGAATGAAAATAGCTTTGCCTTCACTTCTGTACGCTTAGTTCTAAGTTAGCATTTATCCTTAAAAAACCTCATGCGTTATCACACTGCTGTTATGCCTGGTTTGCCAATGTTTGGAGGAAGAGAACAGTTGAAATCCCAGTTGCTTCCATCCTCGGGGTGGGGGGGGGNACTCTGAAAATATTTCTTGTTGTGTTAGGTAACCTTTTCTGAAACTAGATCAGCTACTTGACAGGTCCTGCCCGCCCCGACAGCATTTTAGCTGTCAGAACACTTACCTCTTTTTTTCCCCCTCTTTCATTCCCGTGTCTCTCCTAAGGTATGTTTACTTAGCAAGACAGATTAATTTCGCTTATACTTACCTGCTATAAATATTAATGTGCTGCATTACTTCAGAGATTTCTTCCCCCTCTGACTTCTTTACCCTTTCCACTATTCCTTTTCCCATATATTTATAGCATTCAATACATCTAGAGAGAATAGATAGGTCTCTCTTGGCATCTTCCTTCTTTCTCCCATTTGGACGCATCTTCCTTCTTTCTCCCACTTGGATGCATAGGCCCTCCCTTTGTTAAATATTTTATATATATAAGAACAATTAGTTGTGTTCTCTAAAGCTTTTCCATCTGGAACAGCCAGGCTGTTTCCCAACCAATTAAATTAAATTGAAACCGTGCTGATATTTGGATAGTACTTAGTTTTTAAATATAAAAACAACTCCCTGTGGAGCCTGATAAATCCAGAGGATGCAGCCTTAGGTTTATGTATCTATATTCCCTTTCTCCCCTGCCATGATATGGAGGTGTATTCTGTACCAGTGGTGTTTTTATAGCCTTGGTGCCCTATCCAGAAATAAGTGTGTGACAGATTCCTGGCCTGGTTTTGGTCCTCATAATTACTTCTACTTTCTCAGACTTCTCTTGCTGTATAAAGTGAACTTGATTTTCACCACGATCATAACTGCTATTGTTTGAACACTTCTGCATTTCCTGTTGCAGCTTCCTAACCACACTTGAGGATTTGGCTGCCCTTTTAGCCTGTTAGATATCTGGGGTGGGTTTTTTCTCCCTCCTTCCGTTAGAGCTCGTGTGTGTTCCTCCTCTGCCACAAACTTCTTGTTTCTTAATCAGAACTTTGGTATCATTTCAGATGATTCTCCTTCCCTGGCAGCAGAGGGTTTGCGAGCAGGTCAGACACATTTTTAGTCCTTAGGAAGGCTGGTCCTGGGAGCCTGCCATGCTTGCCATTCTCATGGATCCCTGTCAGCTGCAGCAGGAGGACTTGATTCTTTCAGTTTTAACTCAAATTGTTACAACCAATCTGTTGTAAACTGATGGCAGCTTCCATCTCTACAGTCTGGTGTCCTCCAGTTACCTCTTTAAATGAAAACTCATCTTGCTGAATATTTCTTGTGACTAGTATAAGGGTCTGTCCTTGCTGTTTCTGAGCAAAGATTATCTGGTAACTGCTGGAACTTTGCTGCTTCAACTTATGGGCAAGGGAGGAGCATGTCAGTGTGCAAGCATATGGCTATGTCTAATTCTGTTTCCAGGTCACTAAGAATTTTGAGGACACAAATGGATTCTCTTTTTAAATTGCTTTATGTCTTTTTACTTCAGAGATAAACTTCTCAGACAAGGAGAAAGGGTGTAATGGGTATCCTCAAAGTGGATTTTTTTGCATTAAGTATGCCCTATAAACTGTTATAATTGGCTCTTACGGATTCAGGGGAATAGCTGATCTGAATCACTCTGAAATTGGATGGCTTTTATTTATAGGTTTTCATCTTGTTCTCATTGCCACAGAGCATCTCATGAGCATTCATTTCAGGGTAGTTCATGCAAAGTGTTGATTATACATTTACAGCCCTCTGGTTGCTTGATGACTTGTAAAATTCCTCTAATTGTCTGTCCAGACTTTTGCTGTTTGTTTTGGCCTTTGGTTATGCAGTCACTCTTGAGAAATAAGATTACAATCTTCAATTCTTCCAGCAGAACAGTTGTCTTCTGATGTGCCATGTTAGCTGAAAGTGGTGGCAGACAGAACCATGCTACACTAAAATACAAAGATGTCATGAAGTCCTTGGTGCTAATCTTGATGTATTGTTGTTCAAGGCAGTTCTTGGCTGAAAATTACCTGTATTGGGGAATAATCTATTGAAATTTGACCTTTTAAAGTATTTTTATGCACAGTTACCAAAAAATTGTATCTGTGATTTCTGGAAAGTGTTATTTTCCTTTTGTTTATTATATCTCTTTCCTGAGACGTGAAGAAGCTGGGCAGGCAATCTGGCCCTGGCTGCTCTCACAGTTCACTTGTCTTCCCTACCCTCAGGGAGACAATATGCTTTTATTGGAAGGGACCGACTGACCCAAAAAGAGAGGATACGCTGTGTGTATATTGTTCTAAAATGCACAGTTTGGGGAGAAAAATATGCCAAAGCAAATTAAAACCTAAGCCATTGGACTTCCCCTCCTTAATCCCAGGAGAACAGCTTGAGCAGGAAGTAGCGTGCTGAAAATGTGTTTGGGAGTGTCTGTCATGTTGTGCTTGGAGGCTCCTTGCTGGTGGAACGTACAGGAAATATTTTCCCCACTTCTTTATGGGGAAGCTAAATATAACATTTCTCTACCCCTGATCCTGTACTTGCTGTTAAACAATGTGGTAATTGTGAGTTTACTTAATCATTGATAAGTCCAGTCTATCTCATGTAGAACTTATTTTTTTTAAAATAAATAAATTAAGATCTTGATTGCTGCTGCATGGATAAGGTTATGGAGAGTTGATTTTGGAGGGAACTACAATGTAGCTGGGAGATTAGAAGCCTCTTATGAAATATTTAATGAAGTTAGGAATGCCTAATATTTAAGATGCTCTGATCATTAAAGATCATCTGTTTCTTGGTTTTCTTCAGCTGATGTCTTCCAGATATAGCCAGAGCTCATTCTGAAAACTGAAGTTTTTAGAGGCAGTGGCTTAGAAGAATGAGCTGATTCCGCTTTAGGCAAACCTTGTAGTGCCCTGCAGGTACCTGTTTCCTCTGGTGCCAACTGTCACCATTTGGGAGATAAAACTGTTGCAGTGAGGTGATCTGTAACTTCCTGTCTTTCAAACTTCTCCTTCTGCTGAAAGCCCTGTGAGGGAACCAGGAGGCCTCCACCTCTTGCTGGGTGTGTGATGCTCTGTTGTTAGAAGATGATTTCTCTCCAGCTGGACAAGACCGGGCTGTTGGAGCACAGATAATTTTTGTGTGTGTAAATGCATTCATGTGTGATGAGACTCTCCTGCTCCTAAAGCGGTTTGATGGTTAAACTGTGACAGAAGACCTGTCCTCCTCTGGAATATCTACTGCCTGTTTTATACACACTTAGCAGGTTTCCTCTAGGATCTGCATGAAATGCAATGTCCCCTTAGAGGAGAGACCGGTATTTGCAGCTGACAGGGAGGATGATGACAGTGGAATTGGAGCCTCCCTGAGAACCACAGAGAAACATTCTTAAAAAATGCATGAAAAAAATCTTTGTCTTTTTTTTGAGGGATCTAACTCCTTTTGTAGCATAGCTCAATGATAGCTTGATTTCAGTTCCCACCTCTTGAGTTCCAGTGGCACATAAATTCTTGTGTTTTGAAAAGGAGCTTGTAATTTAAATATGCAAATAGCCTGTAATGCTGTAATGAGTCATTATCTGACCAGTGTTGATTCTTGATGTTTAAGAAATGAAAATGAGTTGAAAAGGGCAGGGTACAGTAGCATCTACAGCCATTCTGGGAGCCAATGACACATTTATTTAAGTGGAAAATGCTATTTTGAGTGGAGACTGCCATCCACAAAGCAGTCTGCTGGAAATATTTTAGTGTAAGAGAGCTGCCTTTATGCCAGGGTAATGCCTGAGGATTTCCAGTTACTGGAAAAAAATCCTGAAAGATCTAAAGCTGCAACTCTTCTGTCTTGGGAAATGAAAAAGAAAAAAAAATAAGGAAAATAGCCTTTGGGCAGCTTAGCTCAGTGTAGCTGCTCCCTGATCACAGCCTGCAGCTCAGGGTTTCATTCTTCAGTCACAACAAACCACATCCTCCCAGGACCAGCCGAAGCGAGGGGCTGTTTGCAGGCTTTGCAGTCTCTGCCTCTGACTCTTGCTGATACCATTAAAAAGAAAATGGAGCTACTGGTTTGTGACCAGTGCTGCCTTCATATCAACTGGCCCTGCCACTCAAGAGCACTTAGGCTGGTCAGCTGCCTGCTCCAGGTGTTCCAGTTGTTTAGTTCAGCTTCTGAATTAAAGAAATCTCCTCTCTGTGCCATTGATTTGCCTCAGCGTCCTTCTAATTTGATTATTAGGTAGTGGCAGTGAAGCTCATATCTTTTGCATAAAAGGGGAATCTTGGAAGCAGGAGAAGAAAGAGGTTATACCTATTGGAAGTAGTCAGTGATTTAAACAAGGCAGACACTGTTTCTTACCTTTTAGCTGAAAGCTGTCCCTCCAGAGCAATCTGTTTAAAGGGATAAAAAATTAGGGCTAAAAGCCATTTTTGCATTTCTGAGTTCGGCCCTATAAATTGATTAAATTACTGTCAACCCAACCATCTGCAAAACGTCTTATCGCAATACTACAATATTGCAGTGTGTGTGTTCATGTGTTTTAGTCAGCATTTGGGCAGCCTTCCGTATATACGGGTCTGAATGTGTCAATAGCTCTTTGCCCAAATAGAATTCCTCTGAATATGCATCTTATCAGCGTTGCTCACTGCCGGCTGCTCTCCTCTCGGGAGGCAGGAGACGTTGCTGTGAGATGAGTCACACACGTTAACAGCTTGTTGCTTCCATGGTGAGACGCACCCTTGCTGTGCATGCCAGCGATCATGAAACGCCTGGCAAATGCCCTGTGACGTGAACTCCTCATGGCCCCGGTAATGGAGCGCCCGTGGCACTCGCCGGAACGCCTTGTGCTTGTGGCTACTCGCTGCTTTCGGGTGCACTGGTCCTCCTCCTCCTCCCAAGGGACTCCTAAACTGAGGATTCATGGAAATAATGAAGTTACTGCATTGCTGGGGGCTGTTTCAGGGTGAAATTACTGGGGAACTTAAGGCCACAGGGTTAACTTCTGGTATTGAAGTAATCAAAGACTTTAGAATATTTCATCTGACCTGTTTTGAAAGAAGGGTTTTATCACAGATCATACTGTCCCTGTTCTGAGCTCATACCAGAGCTTTGATGCTTGAGCTTTCCTCTGCTCTGCCAGTGCAGAAGTACAGGAGATCTTGGAGAAGTAAATTCCAGAGATGTTGTCTCAGGAGTTTGTCTGCAACTTATAAGTGAATTAAATATCCGAAAAGTGGATTTTAATATGGAAAGCGAGCCCTGTGCCAGGGAGCTGTGGCTGTCCTGTTCTCACTGGCTGCTACCATGTCCCTTCTGTTTTGATGTACAGAACTATCATATTTTAAATTGCAGCAAGAACTTTTTAAGACTTGTTCAACTGGCTTGGTTTAGCTTCGACAGCTGACATCTGAGAAATGTGTACATTAGGATTCTTCAGAAAAAACCCTGAAACAAAACATGTCAGGCTTTTCATCTCTACCCTTTTTATACGATGATGAGAGGGAGGGATAGGGCATGTGCCTTGCATGTGTAAAATGCTTTGCTTTCTAAAGGAGAGCTGGGTTGGTAGTTAGAGGTAGTCTGAGTCTTCTGAGTGGTGCAGGACCAACCCTTTGGCTCAGTCCATCTAAAAATGGAGTTCCCCACAGGTCTCTGAAGCTCCTGAATGGACTGCAGAGCGTCAGCTGATGTCTGTGAGCTCGTACAGTAGCAGCTATCCTTTGGAGCCTGCTGTTCCCTTGCAGTAGTCCCGAGTTCTGGAGCATCTTCAATAGGAAACAGGGTGTCACACAGAAAATTTAGCTCATGAGTAGCTGTGGGGCAGCCAGGGAAGTGACTCAGCTCTCTGACCTATGGACAGGAGCTAAACCTAGGTACAAGAGGAAATGCTAGGTGACGAGATAAAGGTGTTTCTGGAATAAGGATTGAAATTTTTGTTTTTGTTTTTTCTGTTGTTGTCTTTCTGTTTTTGTTTTCCTTTCCGCAGTCCTCCTCAACAGTTTTAAATAGTTTAAAGAGAAACAGCTCTGGGCATGTTCCTCAGAGATGCTGTAACCACTGTATTTAAATTACAGTGCTTCAAAATGTGATAGGAAACAGCTACCTAGGAGCTGTATTGTCTTCCTGAGTGAAGAGCAAACCTTGAAATGACAACGTTCCTCTTTGCCCTTTCACATTGCAGAATGGTTGACAACGATTTAATTCACTCTCTGAACAAATATTTTTCTTTTTTAACCTCTAGTGAGTTTCGTTACTGGGAGTTTGCTCTAGTTTTTTTTTTTTTTCAGCTGAGTTGTGCTTATGTGTGGGAGCAAGCTTGTGACTTCAAAAAGTGAAGTGAAACAGGACAGCTTAGATCTTTTTGTTCTTTGTGGTGTTTCTTCCTCCTTGGTAGTATTTTGGTTCTGCAGCAGTTAATAGAAGTGTAAGCCTGAATTCCACCTCTTAATGAATCTTGAGACAGCAGCTACCCCTGTAGTGTGGCTCGAGTTTAATATTGCATAAACTTGTCAGTGCAGTTGCACATGGGAATCAAATATTAATATATTATCTCTTGCTTTTAGTGTTTGCCTGCCACTGCGTCCCTCAGCACTTCGCTGTGTGGCTGCCTTGGTGCTGGGAGGGAATTGTCCTTCTCTGCAGCTTCCACTCTGAGTCTGAATCTCAAACAAGGGATTATCAGAGAAAACCAATATGAGCAGAGCATATTTTCAACCCCCTTCCCAAAAGTTGGGCATAGTTGTAGGATACTTTAAGGCAAGGGAGGTACTACTAGTTAACATTTGTAGTATGACTGGAATAGAGTTTGCACAGTCTCAGTGGGTGAATTGAATATTTTTCACATACGCTTTACAGATCCCTGGTTTCGACTTGTGCTTCATGCTGCAAAGATAACTGTGCCACACGCTTCTGCAACCCACTCTTCTGGTCCTTGAAGTGGAATTTTTCTCCTTTACACATAAACCAGAAACTGCTCTTGCGGGGAGGAAGCTCTGTTTAACTTAGATCTGTTCATGATGACCGTACATGGCTGAGACGGTTATTTTGAGGCAGTTTCTATCTGCTTCTTGTATGACTGAGAAAGTTCAAACTTGACTTTGCCTTGAGATGAAGGGAAAAGTTTGACAACATTTTTTTTAGTATTTGAGGAGAGGATGACATGAGCCAAAATAAATTTTAAAGTTTAAGCATTTGCTCATGTCTTGGTCCTGAATTTGAGAAGTGCAGCGTTTAAAAAATAAAGTAATAAATCCAAGAAAACCAAGACTAAACAACCCCCTCCTTACAAACAGCCCCACAAAACCCAACCCCAAATTACTCAGCTTATTCAGAGTTTAAACTTGCAAGTTTGATTTTAGGACAGATGAGCACAGAACGCCTTGAGCCGAAGGGAGTACGTGGCAGAGACAGCTTGAGGTGAGAAGCGATCTGTGTGTGTCAGAATTTTATTTGCTCGCTGTGAAGTGGGACATCCTGGACATATTTCACCCCTCTTAAACTTCCCTCTGGTGGTGAACATTCTTTGCACATGCTGTGGGAGATGTTGAAGGGTGAGAGGTATGAGAGATACCAGCAGAGTGTTAGTGCAGGCTCTTCTTGGGCCAGATGGGGAGCGATTTCCTGGCTGAGTGCTCATAGTTTGTCTAACGTGTAGCGTTGCTCTTCGTGGCTTGGCACGGGTTCAGTGCTCTGTGTGGTGTGGAAGCACGCTGTGTAAAACGTGAGAACTTCCTGCTGTGATAAGGAACCAACAGTTCTTCCAACAGGTGCAGTCTTTAGCTGCAGTCCTGAAGACGTAACAGAAATGTTTGCTGTCATGGGCCTTCAATATTGTCAATCTCAAGCTGAGTCTGGCCTGAACAGTTCAGATGGAATTGCTTTGCTTTCTGCCTTGCACTGCCATGATAAGAGAATTAGGAGGGGAAACTGTGTTCAGGAATCTCTAATCCGTGATGGTGGCTGTGACTGAAATGAATAATCTTATTTTAAAGGGTGCTCTAAACCACTAAAGCTTTATAAATATTAATTTTGTTCATTTGTTTCCTAATAAAAGGCCTTTATTCATGAAATCGCTATTTATTTATTAACCTGACAAACTAATAGCAATCTCTCTTCTTTCAGTGTCTGCATGTGCCATATCACAATTCTGCTTGTCACCCTAATAAGAACTTCATTCATCTGCCTTAAAATGTCATTGATAACAACCTGGCAATGGCCCAGCTTGGAGCAAGTTAACTACAAAAAGCTGCATTGTAAACCTTTCTAAGAGTACATGCTACATTAAGTCTAAAATTAAAAAAAAAAAGAGGGAGAAAGAGAGAAATGTGCAGGCTGGTCTGAGCTTCATCCAACTGCCAAATAGCTTCAAACCTCTGAAAAAAAAATGGAATTCTGTACGGAGGAATTCTGGCTGCAAATGGGATATTTTGGAATGAAGGATGCATTCTGCTCACTTTAAAACCTTTGACGTACACTGAATTTATGAGCTTCATCTTAAAATGAGAGATTGTCTTGCTGAACCATAAGCAGCTAAATAAGACCTTGGACATGTAAGGATCTTCTTGTTTCCTTTAGTCTCTTCTTCAACCAGGATAAAAGCTACAATCTGAAAACAGTCACATCCCTCTGGAGTTAACTGCTAGGAATATGGTGTTTGTCTTGGTTATAGAAACCTTCCATGACCCCATCTGCGGCCTGTGCACCAAACCTATTTATCCATCCATAAGTTCACACAGTGCAACGAGGGTCTGTCACACACCGAACTTCAAATTCCTGGTCTCTGCCAGCTCCTCTGGAGGCTCCTGAGCTGCTCCTTGTTCTGCAGTCCTGTATGGGGCTTCACGTTCATGGAGGTTTAGGGCTTCCTGCCTTTGACTCTCCTGTTCTTAAAACTATTACAAATTAAATTTGTAGCCTGAGTGAGGGAGAACTGAACTGTCCATGAAATAGATGCAGAGTCTGTGAACTTTGTGGAGAGAAGCTCCCAGGGATCTTTAAAATGGGATGTGTCCTGTGCTGCATGTGAGGGCTGTGAGCTTGCTCACAACTGATGGGTTTATAGTCTGATTTCTTAACTGGAACAGGGACTGCAAGAGTCTTTAAAAAGTAAAAACCCAAACCCTGCAATTTCATGCTGCTTCACTTCTGTGGTTTTTGTTTTGTCTCTTTCTTAAGTATAGTGTATGGACAGCGCCATGGGTTAGGGAACACTTCAGCTTCATCTTCAGAGACTTTTCGTATGTAGCCTTCTGCTGAAGTCAATGGGTGTGGAGGTAAGCGGTGCCGAGTGCTTTCTGACAACATCACTGCCACCCACTCTGCAGCCTGATGCACACAGCACTCCTTGTATTTGAGCATTGTTTTTCTCCCAAAAAGTCGCATGCGGTTGCACAATAAAGACACTGCTTATTTGTGTAATGCAAATCTGTTCCTGCTTGTTGGTACAAAGTGCAAGCAGCGAGCATCAAAGTGCGGAGACTCCACAGATCCTGCATGAACACTTGCCACTGAACTTCGGTGACATCCTGCATTATGTCAGAATAAAAGATGACATCACAGTTGGTCTGTGAGTGAATGGGATTTGAACTCAGGGTTGAATGTTGCTGCCTGGAGCATTTGTGCTACTGATGCTCAACACCCTTTGCTCTGCTACTGTTTGTTTGTTTATGTATTTTTACAGCTGCTGATTTTAGTTTCTCAAAGGTTATTTATTTTATCAGGAGCCAGTCAGAATCAGTTTCCTGTTTCCTTGTCTTTCTGTTGATTTCCTTTTCTGTTGAAACACAACTTTCTCTGTTGAAACGACTCAGTTGCTGCACTCTTCAGTTTCCATCTAGTGACTTGAAGTGTCTGAAATGGCCTGATATTCTCAGAGAGATACTGACAGTGGGGTCTGGTGACTAAATTGTTGTGATAAAACAAAAAATCATTAGTTGATGCTGTTGAAATCCGCTGACTTTTCTATGCTCCTAATAGAAGGCTTTAAAATATCCAGCTGCAGACTGATCCTCTCCAAGCATGTGACACTGACATCAGTCCTAGAAGTGAGGTGTTGAACTGCCTCCAAAAATGAGCTCATCGGGTAATATTCAATGCACTGATTTAGCAAAATATTAATTAATTTCATTACATGGTCACCTGTACATACTGTTTGAAAGATGGGAATTCATTCCCATTTTAGTTGCTGCTGTTCCATATACCAGTGTTAAAAAGATCCTGTTGGTAGGATGCTGTGCTCCCACTGTATGCTGGGAGCTGGGCTTGGCAGAGCCTATCGCTAATTGCCAATAATTTGCACTAAGACTTGCCAGTTTTTTTGCTTTTTTTCTCCCTGCACCCCTCCCAATAAGCTGCAGGGAATAAGACAAGATTCTGTTGTCAAGCCATCCGTCTAAAGCCACTCATAAAACTTGCTTAATTTTCTTATGGCTCCCTTGACTTTTTTAAATGGCTGTGTAAAAACACAGCCGTGTGCTTTCCCAGGAGTTTGGATAGTGGTCCATCTTCATCCTGACCTGCCTGACTCCGAAGCTGAGTGATCATAATGAGATTAAACCCCGGCAGAATGGCCCTGGAGGCTTCCTCCCCTCCTGTAGCTTGAGGTCAGCAGTAACTGCAGACTTCCTCTTACAAGCCACACAAAGAGTCTAGATTCCAGCAGCTTTGGACTGATGGTGACCCCAAATACTTGCCTATTATTTTATAAACTTGAAGAAGTTTTGTATTTACCTTTAATTACAGTAATAGCACATTCTAGATGTAACTGTTCGAGCACCTCAACATGTGTCTGTTTGTTTATTTGTTTGGAATGTGGGCTCAAGAGAAACAGTTTGTTAGAAGAAGGGTTTGTGTGCATTTGGGCAGAAACAGTTTTATCTTGCTCCCCCTGCCCAGTATTTTCTGCCTGTTACTGCACATTGCGGGATTGTTAGTTTTGGATGCTGTTTCCCGCTGAATACAAGTCTTTATGGTGCTGCCCATAACGTTGCTTTTTTCTTTCAAGAAACACTGCTGCTGACTTAAGACAGAGGAAGATGCTGTGTGTTACGAGGCTGTAACGATGCCTGAATTGCAAACTGTTGTGCAACTAAAGAATGATATTGTGCAAAACAGAATGGAAAAACTGCTGCTGATGAGGACAGGGAGTTGAGGCAACAAGTAGCCCTACTTAGAGAGCAAGAGGAGAAGCTGGGTTTGAAGAACAAGCAGTAGAAACCAAGATAGGAAGGCTCTGTTCCTGCAAGAGTAAATGATCCCTTAGAGTAGCCAAGGAGGCTGGTTGATGTGAACTCTGTGCAAAGTTCAGCAGAGAGTGTGCTCCAATGTCCCGGGCGATGCTGCTCCTTCCTCCTTCTTGTTTACAAGAAGCTGGCATGATTTCAGAATAAACTTCTGGAACATCCTTGGTGGGAGAAGAATTGGGATGACAAAATACTTCTTTGAATCTCGAAAGTGACTGCTACAGCAGTAACTGTTGAAGCTGGCCGAGTGGCTGCTGCCTGGTTTTGGTTAATGTCAGGAATTGTGCTGGTGGGAAGCGAGTCCTGGGGTGGGACTGCGCAGTCCCCGTTGTGCCTCAGCACAGTTCTCAGCGTACTTCAGATTCTGCCTCTGCAAAACGGTGAAATGAACTTCTGCTTTTCCCAGTAAAATGCCTGTGGTACACACATCGTGGAGTTCTTGTAGTCCATCTTTATTTAACAGTAACAAGGGTTGTGCAGAAAACACGCAGGGCATGGCAGTGGAGAGCTGAGCTGCGTCTATCCTCTGGTGTTGGAGGGTGGGAGGAGGTAAGAAAGCATGGAAAAGAGGAAAACAGCTTTGCCTGTGCCTGTTTTGATACTGAAGAGCTCTTTCCAGTGATTTGAGAAGGGGGTGGGGAGAGAACCAGATGCTCTTAGGAAGTTCATACCATTGTTAATAATGTAATTCACAGATGGTGGTGAAGGCCTTGAAGAGGCTTTCATGCAGTACTTACGCTCTGTAACAGATCATCACATAAGGGCTCACAAATAGAGATGACTTAATCCCAAGGATGAGTCTACAGTGATCTGTTTGATGGTGGCCCTGCAGATCACTGCAACCTTTTTAAACAGTTAAGAGCCTTCAGGATCCCTGAATGTTGAGCACTAGAATTGGACCAATCCCTAATTAAATTGTCAGGATAAAATGTTAGTGTAGCTTTGAGACTTTTCCAATGAAAATGGCTCTTATGAAATTAAAAAAACAGGTTCCTTCATCCTGGTGCAGAAATCGATACAGGTAAAGCATGAACATCAGTTTGTACAATGACCTTAAGAGGCAGTTCTGCTTTGATTTCCATTTGTCTGCTTGGAGCTGGAGGCAGAGATTGTGGCAGCTAAGGAGGATTGTGCCTTGCATGTCCTCTTGGAAAAGAAGTCACTCATACCTATAATCTTTAAAGCAAATGAACAGGCTGTTGGTTTTCAGATACGTGGAATCAGAAAAGATTTGGCTCAAGTGCTTGCAACAAAATTCAATAGTTGTATGTTTGTGAAAGGCTTATTGATAAGGTCTTCACTGGCTGCTGGTCAGCTTTTTTATTTGCTGGAAGCTGTGTAACTACAAGTATTTATCAGGGACTTGTAAGCAATACTGGCTTGCATGTACAGCACTGGAAATCAAAAGTTTCAAATAACATGAGAACTGATCTTGGCTTTGTTGTTTGTTGCTCTCTTTTCAAGTGCAGCTTCTCCTTTTCTAAGAGACATTCCCATTGTGGGTTTTTTTATTATTATTATTAACTTCTTCAAGTTTAAATTGAGTTTAGTAAATTGACTTCTTGTGATGTTTGTCATGTGATGGTTCATGAGCCCTGAAGAATGTGCTCCTGTGACTTCAGCCATGTATTTGCCCGTACCAATGCAGGCTGTATCATGTGTTCTTGTTGGTCTTGCATTTTGAGCTAAGTAGTGGAGGGGGTTGGGAGAAAAAAACAAACAAACAGGGGGGAACTAATTCAGGACTAAGCTACCAGAAATTCTCAGACTGCTTAATTTGTGACCTTGTTCCCTAGTTAAATGCAATCCAGGATTTTCTGCCCCTTCCATAGTTTCACAGAAATGTTTTCTGCATTAGAAGCTGAGTTTTTCTCTTACTATCCTTGTTAAAAACCAGGAAAACCCAATGCTTTGGTAAAAGAAATATCATGACATCTTGGGGGAAGAGATTTTTTTAATCCTTGGTGGGTGGGTGTGCTTTAACTGAGAAAGTTAGAAACTGTCTTTCTGATCCACATTTTTTTGCATATATCAACTGTGGCATCTCTAAAGCAATATCTTTATTACTGCAGTAAAATGAACAAAGTTGAAATTACTGCATCTGTGCCAAGAATTTTTCGTTTCTCCACAACGGCCAAAGTTTTGGAGCACTAAAAGTTCTGTCAATGAGTCTCCAGCTCCTTGTCCCGTTGCCTGCCTGTGATGTCTGTGTCCAGTGGAAGCAGAGCCCTCCCAGGACTGAGGACTCACAAGGTCAGAATTCATATTAGGTTTGTTTTAAGCGGCACTTTCCAGCATTTGGGCATCCTGCTATGTGTTTTCCTGGCACCATGTAATGCTGTTTTTCATATATATATACATACACAAACATACATATATGTATATGTGCTGCTACTGCTGTTCTGCATTTCCCCCTCTGCATTTGTATAAATCATATTTCAGCAGAGCTGTATTCTATACAGTTCCCATACTATTAAGGGTTTTTTGTTGTTTTTATGGCTGCGTGGGCTAAGCATTTCTTTAGATTTGAAGCCAACATCAAAGTAACATTGGTTTAATACAATGTTTTTATATCACCTTTTTTCCTCCAAGTTGGATTTTATTTTCACATCTCTCTTATTTTTGCTGCATAATTTGAGACTTTCTGCTTGCTCTTCACATTGTTTTAAAAAAAACCCCAACCCACACACAAAACTCTGTTTTCCTTAGCTCATACAGTATTTCCACTTGGCTCAGAAGATGTGGATTTGTGAGCTCAGGGAATCCTCGTTTGGCTGGTCACCCAAGCTTTCTTCAAGAGCATTAGAAGAATCTACAGCTTAAGTTCATCAGAAGGCTGACCTGCTCTGGTTTTAATGAGATTTATTATACCTGTACCTGTTGGATGCTGTGGTTTTGATCTTCAAAATGATCTGAATTAACCTGTTAGCGAAAGCAAAACTGTTGACAGAAAACTGACTCTACTCAATCTGCCCTGTGTTAAGATTATTGATTTTTGGAATTAAAATAATATCCATTGTGGCGTTGGCGTGGAGCTTCTGTGTGGTGTTTGGCAAAATGCTTCTATCCATGCTTCCCTTCTTAACTCCTCCAATCCCCCTCTCAGAAAACCACACTGATCAAACCCTGATATGGCAGTCCAGGCTTGGAGAGGGTGAAAGAAACAAATCTGGGTGTAGGAGTTGATGGATGATTGTGTGTGAAGGTTATGGATACAGCTGCATTCCTAACACATGCAGGAGAGATTGGGAGGGGTCGATCTTGGCCAAACATTAATGTGTATTTTCCCTAAAACTGCCTTTGTTTTTCATGAAAACTCAACAGCATTTAGTGATTTCAGTTTTTTTAGCTTAAAAAACCTGAGAGTTCTCATTTTGCTCCAAAATTAGTTCCTGTGAACTTTCAGCTTGTCATATATCTGTGGTCCTCCAGGGCCTGGAATGGGATCCAGAGGCACTGGAGGTGTGCACTGGTTATGGTTGAGTGAAGGCAGCGCTGGGGAGCAACATGAGCAGGGAAAGTGGTGTCTGGAATGAGAGTATCTGGGTCAGCCTCCTCCGGAGCTGCAGGACACGTGAGATGCTGCTCTAGTCTGTTTAACTTCTCTCAGTTTGGTGACTTCCACGGGGATTTAACACAGCCCTAGAAGATGCAGGTTGACAGGCCTGCAGCAGAGGTGGCCAATGAACACAGAGATTTGACTTGTTCCATCACGATTTGGCAAGCCTGATGATCTCTGGAGCTGTGAAGAGGAATGTGGCCTGTCAATAACAGAACTCATCAACTTTCCTGTGCTGGCACTGGGGACTTTGGACATGCGGCACTCAAGTCTGAGACAAATGCATTGCTGGGTGTAACGCCTTTCCTTTTTTTTTATTTGTACCTATTAATGGAAGCAGAGAGCATAATGTAATCTTAAAATAGCTCCTCTGTGAATGCAGAAACATTCCACTTCTGACTAATCGGCCATTCAGAATGAGCATTTAAATATGCACCAGAGACTGAGCGGCGGCTCTCCATCTCCGCGTGAATGGAGTTCCAAACGTGCTGCACTGCAGAGCTGTGCAGGCTCCTCGCTTTGTCCTCATACCCCACACTCCTCACCTCAGCGTGACTGCTTCCCCCTAGGAGGCAGAATCCATGTTCTGCTTGCTATCTCGTTGGTTAGGCAGCAAGCTGAGGGGGCTGTTCATTTTCTATCCTCTCGAGGCTGAGGATCTTGGAAGCACTAGGCTGATAAACAGCCCTCAAAACCAGATTTCTGTTTCTCTTGGTTGTGAATGACCAGGAACACAAAGAGCTTATGGTCCGAGTCCTGGCTCCAGTGCGTGGCTTGGAGAGCTTGGCAAGCATCAGGGAGCCATGTGCAGTGTTTTGACTCTGGCAGGCACTGCCTGCTGCCCCAGAGCGTCTGGCCCAGCTTCACAATGAGAGTAAGACAGATACACGTGGGGGCTGCAGGGGCAGGATCCCTGGGGTTGGTTGTGTCACTGACCTAGAACTGTCCCAGTTTAAGGATTTCTCTTGCACCCACTTGCCGCCTGCCCATGGATGGTGCCGCGTTATGCAGGGCTCTCTCCCAGGGGACAAGTGCCACTGGGAGTGGGTATGGTCTCACCTGTCAGAAAGGACACACTCACTCACCCACTTGTCCTGGCTTTCTCTGCACTACAGGAGTCAAATGCCTCTGGGCCTTCCCTGGGTGTGTTTTTGTTCTTCTGCTGAGTAAATACACATCGTTGCTGGGTCAGACTGTTGATGTTTTGTGCGTAGTGAGACCGTCCTCGTGGTCTGCATGTGCCAGACTCTGTATGGCACTGGCCTCTCCTGGCAGGGTGAGGGTGAGGGCTGGCTCCTTGTCCTAGTGCTGCTTTCGCTCTCCTGCCCACAGGCTCGGTGCCAAGGGAGCTGCCTGGGCCAGATCAGCCAGGCAGAGTCTGCAGAGGTGATTTTCTTCCACTGATCTGTGTTGCTTTTCCAAATCCCGCATGGCCTATATGGCCATAATTGTAGCTCATTTAGAGCTGACCTCAAAGGCAAGTTCTCCTTTCCTCCCAAAAAAAAGAGAGGTTTTCACACAAGGGCTTACTCTGGTTTAAGGCTGCTTTATCTTAATATAGCATAAACCTGTTTCTAGTTACCATAAAGCAGAAAGCAACTGGGGGATTTGGATTGGACTGGATGATTGATTCCTGCTGATTTAAGCAATCCATAAGGAGTGCCTTTTGCCCTTACCTAGCTAATCTTGATTTCCTTTTCTGGCGTAGGCAGCAGCAAGAACTTTACACTGACTCTTGCAGTGAGGCAGAGTTCTGGGAAGTACCATACTCTGAGCGTTGGCTTCTGCAGTTCTGCTCTTCAGGTGGCTATTTATGCAAGGCACTAGCCAAAGGGAAAGGAGAGTTTTAACTGGATTAACCTCAAGAAGAGAGTGTGGGGATTTAGGGATTAAGGAACCAAAAGCAGCCAGCAATCGGTGACTTAAAATCTGTGGTAAGAGAGCCAGTCTCTATGGATGGGGAATACAGTCCTTCCTTACCTGCACAGTGTTGAGACTGGCAGTGCTTTTACCTTTGAGATCTTGGAGAAGATGGTCTTAAGGCTGCAGGGTTTGTGTAGGGTGTTTTCTCTGAAGACTTGTGTATTGATGGGAAATTGTTCACAACTGGCAACTCTTTAAGAAAAAAACTGGTGAAGGACTGAGTGCTCAGATGAGATCTCAAACCTGGCACTTGAAGGTATGTTGGTGGCTTGCTCTGATATAATGAGAACATCTGGTTTCCATAGACTTGTAACTCTTGTAGCTTCATGCACTCCCCTTTTACACCTTCTACCCTTGCCTTAAAGTGTTTCTGTTGTCCCATATATTTTTTTTCCACTGATGCTGTTATGTATTCCCTGCAGGGAAAATCCTGCTAGATTACCGGATTGATAGAAAGATTTGGAGGCGCTGGAGAGATCAACAAAAACCTGTTACTAAGGAGACACGAGTTTTAGCATTGAGTCTCTAATGGCCAGTCTGCCGAAGGGGAAACAGATGGCACAAAGGAGGCTGGGATTATACATACAAGTACCACAGGGCTACAAATCTGATACATCCACTGAACTTCCTGGGGTCAGGCAAATCCAGGCTTGTGCCAAGACTAATGTGGTTCCTGTGCCTTTGGCACTGTGTTTCCGTCCTTCTGTTAAGGGCTGTTCTGGACTGTAGGCTTCTACCTCAACCATTCCTGCCCCAGAGAACAGCCAGGTTTGGCACAGGGTGAGGGCAGGTGGCTGTTTGGAGGTGTGTCCCTTTGACAGGTCAGGCTGTACCCGCTGCCAGTGGTGCTCCCTTCCTGAGAGGGGAAGATAACCAACCATAACCCTGCATTCTGCTTGAGCACAGCTTTTCTCCTGTTACTGATGCTCTCGTGTAGAAAAGTGACTTCCATCCTGGGAGAATGAGAGGATGGATGGTGGCCACAGTCGCTCCCGGCTTTTGACACAGGCTGGCCTTTATTGCAATATAATGTTTCGCAGAGGCTTAAATTTCAGGAGTGATGCTCCCGGCTGTGTGCTGCTCGCTGGGCGCCTGCTTCCCCGGCTCCTGCCTGCTCCAGAGAGACGTGACACGACACTGCTGGTCTGGACTGAGCAGTGGGTAAATAAGCAAAAGCAGAATTCATCCTGGCTGAGGAGAGACAGTGCTGGAGTCGCTTTTGCAAGAGGCTAATTAACATCTGGTTTTGTATTTAACTTTCAGGCTGGCTCTAGAGAGTGTTGCAGTAAACAGGACACTGATTCGTTAATAGTGGGAGAGTGCTAAATGACTACAGTGCTAGAATTAATAGCTTGACAGCATATCCTCTTCTCCTTTTCTCTCCTCCCACAGCAATTTGGACTGATACCCAAATAAACAATAACAAATAGATTTTTGGAGGAGCTGGCTGGGAGAAATAACAAAAGTCAAGGGGCACTCGTTATGCAACATTGTTCTGCTAGTATTTGACTCATCCAGAAAACCCTGTTCTACTCCCTAGCTTCATTTTCCTTTTTCTTTTTTTTTCTTCAGCCTCTCTTGAGGAGGTGTTATATTTGCTGTCTTGCTTTTGGTCCCTCAGAAACTCCTTATACCCTTGGATCTCCAATTGCTGTAGGCATGGAGTGCTTGAAGAGTGTAGGCAGAGCCCTCCTGTAGAGAAACCGTACAAGAACCTATAAACCAGCTTGTGTTGGGCAAGAAAATTGCTCTGGCTTTAATTCCCACCACATGAGACTAATACCTGGGTGTATTTTGTGAAGAAGTGTGTGATTCTGAGCAGTTTATAACTGTTATGTCCCAGTTCTAGCAGCAGTAGTCCCCTGCCAGAAGTGGGGCAGCTGGGAGGCTGTTGTACACCCCGGGGACAGCGGATGTGAACAAGGAGTACGATCTGTACCTTGTGATTCTCTCTGCAGTGTCTTGCCAGGGAATATCTTCAGGCATTCCTTTCCCTCTGCTCTCCACAGACCCTGCTTTGTGTCCCGCATGCACAGAAAGCTGTCCCAGCAATTCCTTTTGAAGTTTTGCCTGAAACACTTGGGGGTTTTTCCTTAACCAAACGGAGGCTAGAGGTGAAGGGGCTTTGCTGCCATTTCCTCTTCTGATCTAGAGTCTCAACTCCTGCTGTTAAAGCTCTACCAGCCACTTCTGTTCTAGATATGTCACTGCAATAGAGCAGAGCCTCCCCGGCTGTGCTCCTGCTTGAATCCAGGGTTACGCAATAGCAGCCTGCGAGTGCCAACGCAGATGCTGCTGCATCCAGACACGCTGTGCAATGTAGTTGCTTGGATACCCCCTTTTTTTTTGTTATTTTTCTCAAAAATGCTAGGTAATAATTTGCAACTCGTAATTATACCATTGAACAAAGATTCAGGTTAAGCAATGTAAAGATTTTGAGGTATTAATGATATCCTCTCTGCTTTTCAAAGGTTGAGCATTGTGGAATTTGCAAAGATTGAGTGTTGCTCTGTTCTCTTTTCAGAGCCTTTATTTCATCTTCATAAGTGTTAAATAATTTCCCCCTCTGAGAATATCTTTCATCCAGAAAATCATCTCTTAATTATTGATGCAATATGCCAAGATCCCTAAGTGGCCTGGCTGCTGGTGCTTTTATTTTGGGTAGGTCACGAAGATTTCTGCGCTGCTCCTAATTCTCTGTGTTGTGTGTTCCTTACGTCAAGAGGAGATTTGACAGGGACTTGCAGGGATTGGATCGTGGAGGAGCTGAGTGGGTGAGAGTCTCCTGTAGCATTCTGGCAGGGAGAAGGATGCTTTTGTGTTGCAGGCAGCCCCTGGGCTCTACGAGCTGGTGTGGGGTGGAGGTGCAGCTCAAACGTGTCTCAGAGACGGCTGCATGTGCTTCTATCTGTGGAATTTGAGATAAGCTCTCAAAATGAGAAATCTGTGTCTGGTTATGCTGCTGCTGACCAGGAATTAGACTTTTAACAAGAGGGCTGTGCTGGCACAGCTTTGTTTTGTGGACACAGCTATGACATAACTAGGAGTGGTATCCAAATAGCTCTATTCTTGTTCCGTTATGGGAATAATATATTTCAAGTATGTTGCAGGTGGATCAGCATTGTTTTAGTGACCCTACTGTACATTCTGGAAAAGCCAAACTCTGGAGTTACAATTTGATCAGAGCCCTAGAATAACTCCCTGATTTTTAAGGAGATAACTCCTGCAGGGATACAAATGAGTGTGCACCAAGGTAAACTAGATGCTAACAGGAAGATGGTTGATTGCAAGACAAAGACCCTTCCCTTTGCCATGTACCTCCCTTCCTTCCACCCTCCTCCTCCTAAAATAGCCTTTCAGCATGAGTGAAACCCAAATATTTTCCTCATTTGAAAGCACTTTTAAATGTTTGTTCGTGTCAGTGGAAAAGTAATTTAACCCAGAAGCTGGTGTTGTGCATCTTCTGTGTCTGGTCTATGTTCTTACTCCTTGTAATGCTTTCCTGTTGCTCATGGATGGTAAAAGATTATCAGCCTCACTTTCAGGTCTCCAACTTCCCTGCATATGGCTCATTAGCCAGTTTGCTTTTCAGGCTCCTCCAATCTTGGTTAATTCTAGCTGCCGCTTTTTTAATGCAGCAGTTGAGGAGAGTCTCTCTCTCTCCAGCTGGAAACAGGCCCAGCTTCTGAGGTGAAGATGTCAGCCCTGTGGGTGAGGAGGTGCATGGCCAGGGCTGCTCTGGAAGCTCTGGAGGGCATTGGGAGGTTGAGTAAGGTCTGTGTTTTAACAGGTAGTGGCTGGAGAGGGTCTGAGGTGTGAATGTCCATCGTGCATAATTGCAGAGGGACAATTTCATGCATGTAAGTGTGTCAGCCTGCATGAGTGGGTAATGAATGGCTGCTCATTGTGGTAACCTGTGGAGCTGGGATTTCATTTTAATCACAGGCTGTTGGTTGTGTAGAAGCCCTGCCCTGAGATTCACCAGTGTACACATGCACATCTTTGACTTGGTCTGAGTCAAACTATACCCTTGACGTCAGCAGCAGTTCCCAGTAAGAAAACTGGAGTTCCAGTGCCTGTGTTTAATACAGCCATTGAGTCTTCTCACACGTGGCCCATCATCACAAGCATTTGTTATTGTTCTAGGGAAACAAATGCTTCTAGATTCTGAGATTTGCAGTGGACAGTGTCATTAACTTTGCCTTTAAAGAGATTAAGCAGGTACCTTTAGGGTTCTGGCAGGCATTAAATCCAGCAAAGCATCATAATTATGTTAAATGCCTGTCTTTTCTGTCTTACTTGTGGGGTGCTGAAAGGCCTTCTAAAAGTCAGGGGGAAGGTCTGTTCAGGGAGACAATAGTTCTGCTGAGTTTCTTTCCTTAGTAAGTGGCTAGAGATGATGTGCTATTACACAGTCTTAGAGAGAGAAGTTATATTAATACACATTTGGCGTAGGGATATCTAATGTGAATATATGTCTACAATGTATGGGTTTGGGGTTTTTCCCCTTAGGTGGGTCTCTCATTAAGGCCAAAGCTGTTGTACTCCCCATCAGGCAGGCTGATTTCACTGCAGAAATTCAGTTGACAGTAATCTGCTTTCTAATCTGTGCTTGTGGTGTAGTGTAGCAGGCTGTGTCACACTCTGTTTCTCATCCTGACTCTTGTTGTACCAGTTGAAGGCTTGTAATTTTTGTCTTGAAGTGTCTCAGTTTTAGTTCTGCAGTTTTTAGCGAGTGCTAATCTGAACAAGGTTTGCATAAATCTCTTCACTCCAGCGGGAAGATGAAAGCTTTGATAAGGAACTTGTTTTTTTCTCTCTCTCAAGCAGGAGCACAATGTCTTTGACCTAAATATACCAATTACTGACATAGCAAAGTGATACAGAAAACAATCTGGAAGGAATGCCAACCTCTGAATGAACACTTGGCTGCAGAAAGCTACTGCTTATGTGGAACCTCAAATCCAGAAGAAATGTGAGGAGGGAAACAGTGTTCATTCAAAACATTTCATGCAAATAGGGGTGAGAGAGCAACGGCTGGAGAAATGCTTGTTTATCCCTTATCCCTATGGCTCTGGAGAGGTACAAGCACTATGCAAAACACAGTGCAGTTCTCCCCTTTCCCGTTTGTGGCCTTGTTTGCTCAGCTCGGCTTTTTGAAGAACTTTTATGTCAAACTTAAAGACTTCCTGGTAGCAGCTTCTACTTTATAATGTGTTTGATGGCAAATGTAAGTATTTCAAAAAGTAGCAGCGAGCTTCCTCTCTAGAGCATGCTAGGTGACTTTATTAATTAGTTTCATAATTTTTATTCATGGTTAAGGTTAACCATCTCCAGAGACTGCGGGACTCTGAAGTGAACTGGTTTTCAGTTCAGCTTTGAGAACTATCTTCTATTAGTGAGTACTTGCACATTGCTACCGCACTGATGGTTTCCAAAATACACCAAGTAAATTGGTTCACACAAACTGCTGCAGATTTCTGGTTCTCTGTGTTGCAGCTGTGGAACTTGCAGACTCTGGCTGCCCATTTTTTTGGTGGCCAAATCACCCTATTTAGTACCAAACTGCTACTAGACAAGGTCAGACTGGAAATAGTACCTGTTACGGTTCTGCATCTCCCCTCAACCCCCAGTGAATTTGTGTGTAGTTTTGGGCTTCTTGCAAGAAAAAAGGGAACCTTTTATCCACCCGGGTTTTGGAGTCAGCCCCTGTTTCATTTTCCCAGGCAGTGTTGTTGCTGGCACTTCAGCCATACTGCATAGGCAGCATGTGTGGGCTTTCTGCTCACACAGTTTATTTAAGAGATTGATACAACTCAGACTACTGCAGGAAAGTCCCTCTGCTACAGAAATGTGTAATAGATATTTGGCAATGCAACTCAAACATTTGTCTTTGTTCCAGCAGATGATTTGAGGTTATTGATAGGAGCAGCTTTGTGCAGGCTCTGCTGTTGAACAGGAATCTATCAAATATTTCATCTTGGAAGGCGTTGAACTTCCGTTCTGTGTGATGTCCATGCACAGATCCTGATCCCTTGGACTTCATAAGCCTCTGTTGAGTTCCTTCTCTGGGCATCTGGTGCCAGTTCCGTGCAGATGTTGGGTACCCCAGCACATCTCCACTGTCACCACATGTCTGTGTCAGGAGTGGAGCTGAGCCCTACGGAATCTGATTGTCCAGTGGATGCTCTTATCCCTCTGTGTGCCTTGTGTTGCATTAGAGGAGAGGCTGTGGCTGCAGCAGTGGCACCCTCTGCAAGACTTGACCAGACTGGGTTATCCATGCGTTGGGAAATACTTGTGGGAGGGTGGCTTTTGTACTGACTTGCTCAATATTTGCTGGCACATGAGGAGAGCTCCCGTATGGAGAAGCATGCAGTGCTCTGTGTGGCTGCAGCCCAAACAAAGGGACTCGGGGACACTGGTGGATGCTGTGAAAGGAGCATTTTGCATGGTTTAACAACTGGATCAGTGCCTGGATGCACAGCCTCAGATTTGACTGAAGCAGCTGCCTTCTTCCCAGCAAAGGTCGTGTTCAGCTCAGAGGCACTTGGTGTGTGTCTGAACAACTGGACGGGATGCAGCCAGGGAAAGAGGATGCAGGGAGCTTGGAGACTCATTTCATTACAGTCCTTTGCTTTGTAGTTCCTCCTTTGAAACTGAGTCCAGAGCTGTCCACGTGGTGGAGGTTTGACCGTGTTAAGTGAAAAACCCCTCTGATGGCGTGAATATATCTGAATGTTGCTGTGGGTTTGGGGGGATCTATATTAACTAATTTTCTGCAATGTCTGGCATGTTCACCTCACAGCTACAACCAAAATGTTGACTTGTAGGGTGAAAACTGTCTAAATTGTTGGTGCTCTTTTGATCTTGCTGGCTGTGACCACTCACTCCTGATAAAAACACTTCCCAGGCATTGTCTGTACAGTCAGGTATGTTGGCATAAATCATACGTAGCCAGCAGTTATTAAATGGGAATCCTTTTAAGGTTTGAAAGATGTATTTTTAGGGTGTAGTCTGTGTGAAATGTTCCTTGGTTAATAGAAATGTAGTGATTATTAGGCGCATGACTTAGGCTAATAATCATATCTTGCAGTACAAGAACTTGCTGTGATGTTCCTAATGTTAAATCCAGGCAGACAGCTCCAGTCCCTGTACGTAAGAGTGGAGATTGAATCTTGTTTATCATTACATCAGTCTGCAAAAAGGAGATTTATAAGAGCAGAATTGTTTGCGTGACATGGAGTGACTCCCATTGTATAGAACAGAACGGCACTCCAAAATTTCTCTCCTCTCCCTTGCCCTTTTGATGACAGATAGTTGGCAGAGGATCAAAGCACAAACAGGATTAATGTTTTGCATATTCTGTCCTACATGGCCTGAAAGGAGCAGAGATGGAATTTTTCATCTTTCTCTTTAAACTGCATTTAATATCGTGGCCTAGTTTAGAGCTATGCGACTCATTCCTTCCATTTCCCCTGAGGCCTCTGTTTCTGGTCAAGGAAAGCAGGGCATGACTCCCTCTGGAGCTCATCAGTGCTGCTCAGCTTCCTCCTCCATGCAGGCTGGTTGGAGGCTGGAACAATCCAGCATCAGGAATCTCCAAGGAGCGTTTGTGGAAGCTGCCATCTCTTGGATCTATCACTGTGGTCACATCACGGGTGCTGCAGAGCACTGGGAACCCGGGGCTGGGGCAATACCCGGAGTTTTTAACACCAGCTGTGAAAGCTGGAGTGGTGTCACAGCTCACACCTCCGAATGGCTGGGTTCGCTATCCAGGAGTGCTGTCCGAGCATGTTCCTTCCCAAAGATGTCCTCAGAAAGGAGTGTTTGATCCGTGTCTTGGCTGATGAATTGTACTGGCAGCAGTGCTTCTTCGCCTTTGGAAATACGCTGGAAATGGCGAGAAAGCGTGGAGGTGCTGGTTCAGGGGTCGTGTCCCCTTGGAGCCGCTTCCTCCCTGGAGCGGCACCTGAGCGGGCACATCCCTGTCCTGCCCTCCCCTCTAGCGGGAAGAAGCGTCACTGCAGCCGCTTGGGCTCCGGTCCGGGGCATTGGAGGGATGTTTTGTGGCTGCAGGATTTTACAGTGACCGGAGCACAGCGGGAATGGCAGCAGGGACTCGGGGTGGGATATGTGAAATACGGGAGCATCGGCTGGATCTTTCACGCCCTCTGCCCACGTTCTCAGGGATGCGTTTGCAGAAGTGGATGGGGTGAAGATGGTTCAGACACCTCAATCTGACCACTCTGTAAATCTCGGACAAAACATGAGGTCAGGAAAGGAGTAGGCTGGAGGCTGGTCAGAGTTGCTGATGAGAAGAGGAGGCTGCTGAAGGTTAGTTTTGTTCCAGACGGCATCCCAGGTACTGGCGATGGGTCTCTTGCTCAAATCACACTTATCTACAGTTCTGTTTTTGTAGTCAGTTATATTCTGAGTGAATGTGCTCCTCACACGAACCTGCTACATTTATGTCTGATATCAAAGAGATGTAAGGGCTTCAGCAGAGACAGATGGTGATTAATTGGGCCATGTCTGGCCTCCTCCACACTGAGCTCTTGAGGGTTGAATTTTCAGGGGAGCTAAGATAATGATCTGCATATTTCAGGATCTTTTTCTGTCATTTGTGGGACTTTTGGCTATGGCACCACCAGGCTTGCCAATTGCTGTGACAAGGATTTTTCTTGGCAGGTAGAAACGGCCATCCATTATAATGCTAAAAATGTTTGCATAGCTTGAGTTCCTGAGCAGTGCAGTAGAGATTTCAAGTGCTCTTTCAGTAGTTGTTTTGCCTTACTGTGGAGTTTGAGGAACTTGTTCTCTAGCTAAATACTTTTTATTCAAAAACCCCATCATGTCTTTAGCAATTCTGCATGTAATGAAACATCTTCCCCTCCCTTCTGACCTCTTTCTCTTGCCCCCCCAAATCAAGTTCTTGTCAACACTCAGGGAACCCACAATTGGAGCTTATGTTCTGGCAGGATTGCCTGCACTTTCCAGTGCTGGGGTGAGAAATGAAAGTACACTATCCTGGGAAATGCTGGTAATTAGGATTACAAATCTTCAAGGACTTGGCTCCCTGGTCTTAAAAAGCTGCTGCTGCTCCTATGGCTGCTCTTCATCTGTACCATCTGAATGATGCCACAGCTCCTTTTCTGTTGACTGTGAAGTTCATTGGTGTTTTCTTCTTGAAAGGGTCAGGAATGCTACCTCGCTTATCAAGTTGCTGAGCCAATTCTCAGGTATGATGAGCAGAAGGTATTCCTGCCAGCTCTTGTTTGGTGTAGATGATTGGCAGGTTTTAGCTTGAATTTGTGGTTACAGGTGGCTTCAAGTGAATGGCTTTGTGGTGCAGTGGTGCTCTAGTTCTGTTCCTAGAAACAGGAGACCAGTAGCAAGCAGCATTTTCTAGTTATTCTCATATATCACAGATTCAGATCATTTAAATAAGAGAGAAACAGAATATCCAGCAGGAGCATCTGCATTTTACTCTTATTAACAAATGAACTAAATTGGACCTTTATATCCAGTAAGCACAAAGAGTGTAGCTCAAGAGTTCTGAAGAGCTGTACAGTCTCTCCTGGGGTTGTTGATGGGAGAACATCCTGGGAGCCTGTTGCAGAGGACTCTGGGCCAGGTCAGTGCTGGCAAGGAGAGCACTGTCCCTGTGTCACTGCACATCCAGCTTCACCCTTGTGAGAAACACTCTCAGAGTGGCACAGGTCTCTTGCAACCACCTTGCTGGATGTGGCTTGAAAAACTCACCACTCAGAAGGAGACCTGCAGGAGGGAAGCCCAGAACAAGCAGGAACAAAATTATCTTTTTCCTTCCTCTGTCTGAACTCGGGTTTTCATGGGATGCCCCTGCCCTGACAAAACCCTTGGTATGTTTTAAAATGCTTTTTCTCTGCAGACCTGCATGAACATAGTAAGTTCTCACTAATAAAACAGATCCTGTACCCCATCTCCAGTGCCTGCCAGGGCATATGTAAATGTACTGTGAAGCAGAATTAATTGCTGAGATCTCTCTGCTGAGGTATTGCTTTGGGCTGTAGTAGGTAGACCTAGTAAAATTCCACACCACATTAGAGATTGTGCATATTAATATCTCATCTAAAGCACTGTAATATGTCAAATTCCTCCTTTCTAGTCATATCTGTGCTCACCAGGTCCTATTTGTCAGGTTTATTACATGCTGGTTTTGTGGATTTTTACACTTGATTGCTGACACTGGACTATGAATTAATATGATCTCCATAAAGGTAATAAAACCCCAGAGATTTCTGCCCAGAAGTGAACTATGTGTTTGGCTCTTGGCCTGCCTTGTTTGGCAGGGATCACTGGAAGTCCATGCAAAAGCATGCAAAATCCTGCAGGGGCAAAAATTCCTGTAATGTTGAGTTTTTAAAAGGCTTTTGAGAGAACACGAAGTGACAGCTGTGCAGAAAGTGAGTTCCTCTGGAGTGACAGCTGCATGCAGGAGCAGGCAGAGTTCCCCCTGCCTTACACAATCAAACCAGTGAAATGCAAGCCTTTGCTTTCTGCATGTATTAAAAGATATTAATGTTTTTTCTTCTTTCCTTGTGTGTGCAGGAGGCAGACAGTGGGGAAGAAGAATGCCGGTCCCAGCCCAGAAGGTAAGATTGTCACTCGAGGCTCACAAGAGTCCTCGAGGATGCTTTGCTGTGTGGAATGTTCCACCGGGTTTTTGTTCTTCCTCTGGCATGTCCTGCAAACACACATCACTTTCTGCCTGTTGCTGATGTTGCACAACTGTCTTATGTGAGCCTTACTGAAAATTGGGTTCCAGTAAAGGGGTTGCTGCAGCAGGAAATGGGAAAAGTCAGATTACACACTAAAAAATATGTATGGGGAGCAGTTGGCAAAGATGTCAGTGAATATATTCTCCAAACTGTTGTTTCTGTAGCTCCCTCCAGTGTCCTGTGTTGCTTCTCAGGATTTAGCCCCCCATCAGAGTATTCTGAGAGGCATAACCAGACTAATAAACTCTTGTTCTCTGGTTAAAAAGTCCCTGTTGCGATCAAGGGTGATCCTGATCCATACAGGAACCTGCTGCTTAAATAGCACATTCAGTGGATGTGTAGGTATTTGCTGCTGATGCAGGCAGTCAAACTTATGCTCCAAAGTTAGGAGAATTTGCAGGGATTTTTTTGTTTAATTGGGATTGTTTCCCAGGGAGGTGTTCACCTCTTGTAAATGCTGATTTCAATTGCTCCAGGAAGAACCTTTTTTTGGTAAATGTTATTTGCTAAAAAACAAACATTGAAACTCAGCTGATTGAATGGTGGCAAGGAATGGTGATATTTATAATGTAGATATAGTCTGAAGGGTAAGACTTTTGGGTCTTGTAAGCTTTGTCTCCTTTCCTCTAAGTCATCAAAAGAATTATTTCAGCTGAACTTAATAAAAGCAAAATTGTATGTATCAGGTAACTTCTCCAATGGCAGGAGCACTCTCTTGGCTTAAAATGTTAGAGTCAGATTTTGTGAAAGGCTTAACATTCCCTCCAGAGGGAGTAAAGGGGAAATGAAGGTGAAATGGTTCTCCCTTTATGAGCTCTCTGACTGTTACAGTTCTTTGCTTAATGTTGTTTGTGTGAGTAGGTAGCAACAGAAGCCATAATATCTAGTATTTAAAATACTTGAATGAGATTGGGGCTTTGTGTTTTGGGGCCAGCTTGGATGAATCTGTGAAAGAAAAAGCTGTCCTGGTTGCACATTCCCATGATTTCACTGTAGTTCCATGATTGTGTGGCTCAAGGAAGGTGACTGCCCTGTTTACTTCAGTCTTCTAGCCCTAAATGATGATTTAAGAATTGCTGTTTCTTCATTTTACAGCTTTCATGAGTGAGAGGAAAGCTGGAAAGCACAATTCCCGAAGGCTCAAATTGAACTCAGCTAAACTCCAATTTTTCATTTCAGTCTTGGCCTTCCAGCAGTCACAAGATCAACTCATGACTTGATCTCAGTATACATAATGTATTGGAAGGGATGGGAGGTATTTAATTGTTGTTGGCACTTAGCAACCATTGTAGGTTAGGTCTGAGACGAGCATTTTTTTAATATATTTGAAATAACTTCCTGGGGTAGGAAATGACAACCTGCTGTTGATGTGGTGATCTGAGCTCTGTGACTCCTGTTCCTGGGGTCACAGAGCTAACTAAAACCAAGCTCCTTCTGGGGGAACACAAGGGGGTGGGTGTTAAATGTGTTTGATTACACTGGGATAAAAATAATAGAGTCAAATGGGGTAAGCAGTGAACCTGGAGTCCTGCTGTGGAGGAGCAGCAGATGTCCATAAACAGCTCCTGAGTATATCTAATCCCCAGGTTTTACAAGAACATAGCAAGTAGCAGCTATTAAAAATCCAGGCTGTAAAAAGGCTACAGATTGAATTTGGCTTAAGAGGAAAGGTGTGTTTCCAGCTGCGGTGTCACTCAGGTATGCTCTGCAGCAGCCTGACATTCCTCACTGCCTGCCTGGGCAGGGCCCAGTTCTCCTGAGGCTTCGTTCAGGTCACCTGGCTGCAGCTACAGGCAGTGGTCAGTGTTTGGGGTGGGATTTCTTTTTGCTGTTTGTAAAATTCTTCTGGTTAGGAGACCTCTTGTCTCCTGCGGTCATGGAAAATGTGCTCACATGCTACCTCAGCGTGTCAGGCATCAGGCACGTCCGAGCTCATCCTGGTAACTGGACACTGAAGCCAGGAGTACTGCTGTGGTAGGACTAAAAGTGTGTTTGCATTAATAAAATAACTTTTCAAAGGTTATTAAATCAGATCTTAGTGCACAAAGGTGTTAATGCTTGCAAGAGTATTAGTGAAGACCTAAGCATAAGCGCGTGGACTTGTTTGGTGTCAGAAGATTTTTGCAGTTGTCAGTCTTGACAATCATTGGGTAGAGCCTTCATTTCCATTCCTGTGTCCCCACGTCTTTGCATAGCCTGGGGATTGCTGTCTCAGAAGAAATGTTGCACTCAGATCCAGCTCAACAGCACTGCTAATCCTGTGGTTAGCAAAATCTAGATGGCTTCTTGTGTTAGGTTTCTGCTGTTTATCTTTTCTCCCTGGTGAGGTATGGGGTATGTATTGAGGTGAGGGGAAACATGGAGGAAGGCCTGGCAGCAGGACAACAGGAGGGACAGTGTGTGTTGAGCAGAGACTACGAAGAGCAGCAGTCCAACGTATCCTCCAGAGAGGCAGAGAAATAATTTCCAAACAGAAGTTCAAAGTTGTAGGTGATTACATCAAGATCATCATACTTAAATGAAATTATCTGTTTGCTGACCTGTGCTTTGTAAGATCTAACACCAGGGAGGCCTGTGATTGCCTGGACTGGGTCTCACAGACAAGGGAGAACTGTGTGAAAATGTTGTTTAAAGGTAAACCTGCTCTACAGAGCAGTCAAATGACCTGACAAGTCTGCACTCGCCAGCACCATCGTGGAGTGAGGAGCTTTTTGCTTTGGGATTTAGCAGAATCTGCTTCAAGCTTTTCTCCAAAAGATGAAAAGAGCTATCAGAGTGCAGAAAGAGAGTTCCTGTGTGCTCTGCAATCATCCTTGGAAGGTGCTTGAAATGGCATTTCCTGTTGAACTCTTTTGTGTTGATGCAAAGAGGAATGGTTTGTTTTCCTACTGAGGAAAGTACTTGGGTATAGTGAACACAGACCTAATTTCTGTAAATATTTTATCCATTACTAAAAACCCCAGCAAGTTAATGCTACGAATACCTGAAGCTGAACAAATAGGTAAAACCAGCTTGGCTTCTGGAATATTTTTCTCACATCCAGGCCCTGCTCTGGGGGAAGCCCAGGGTGGGTCTCCACGTCCAGCTGTAGCTGTGACCATTTGTGCAGTTTTTGGGGGAGATCCCCAAAGCACTGACATGAATCCAAGTTCTTGCTCTGGAGTACCTGATTGAGCCAGTCCTTGTCACTCTTGGCTAACGGAACCACGACAGTGCTGCATAAGCAGATGCCCTGAACAATCTATTTATTACATTTATTACCTTCACAGCTATGTTCTGACATTTTTATTAGGCTGTCTGGAGGCTGTGGAGCTAACTGCCCTGCACATCTCTCCTGTCCCCAGACATGCTGCTGCCACACTGAATACACTCTTAATGGAGCATCTGTGTTAACGAGCTCTTTGCCGCATCCCGAGGTTGTTAAAATTTACCTAAAACGCACAAGTATTTAGCTGTGAGTTGTGTTTACACCCGCTGAGGTACTGACATTCAGGTTTTGTGTGCTCTGTGCCAAGGTTGCAAGGATTCAGCATCTTTGTTTTGCTGACGAACGACATCTCCGGGGCCCGGGGCAGCAGCGGTGCTGCAGCTGCGTTGGATTTGCTGTCGGGATCTGCTGCTTGCCTTTTGGGTTTTACATTTTAAATGGTGCCTTTATTTCCACACCATCATGATTTTACCACTTCTGTGTGCCCTGAAACCGCTCTGGTTGCTGAAGTGCAGCATTTGAAGCTGCTCAGTAGCTGCTGCGTATAAAATCGGGTGAGCTGTGTTGCGTAGCGAGGCTGCCAGCGGCTTCAGAGGGATTCTTTGAACTTTTATGGCCTGGCAGCGGGTCAGACTAAAGTCCATTTGCTCAGGTAAAGCTGAGGAGCCTGACTTTCCCTTTAGGTGCCACAGAAAGTGGTTACACCCCGCCTGAAGTCTGGGGCTTGTTACCTGAAAATGTTCTCAGAAAGTGCTTGTCCTCCCCTCTTCAAGTGGGGGCAAGAGTGTGGTGTTAAATTATAATTTAAAAAGAAAAAAACCCCACACCTTTTGCAGCACAAGTATGATTACCTTCTGGTTTGTTTTTTTTTAGTCAAAATAGTTCCTTCCAGGAGTGAACTGGGAAGGAAAGCAAATCAGATTATTGCCATGATAACAGTTGGATGTGCCAAGATGCCTCAAGGTCTCAAGCTGTGAGTAAATACCTTTGTTTTAGGAGCGGAAGACCACAGTCTGATGCAGGAGGTGATGGTTTATAGCAGTATAAAAGTTCTTTTTCAGATAGTAAATGGAATAGGTGCATGTTCTTCCTTCTGCAGGGCAGCAGCTCAATAAACTGTAAGCCGACCCGTTTGATTTTTAAACTGAGAACCATTGTAAAATGTGTTTTAGTCCCTGTGAGAAATGGGGGGGGGGGGGGGGG
>VYZT01048179.1:1047-26828 GCA_013400735.1 Pomatostomus ruficeps
GGCAAAATCAATACATAGAGGCAAGGTAGCTTATTTATATCATCACTCTACTACACCATCTGTGTTTTCTCACACTTGTGAAAACTATTGCTGTAGTCGAGCTTGGTGACAAAAAATAGTTTTCATGGGAAAATGACGGTAAAGCTATTATATTTGACTTCTTAGAAATAATTCCATAGCAACTGTGGCTTTACTATAAGCCCACCTTCTCATGTTTAATATTAACTCCATTATTATAGGCATGGAATGATCTGAGGTGAAAGAAATTTGGTGAAACTAAGATACTAGGTTTAAGTAGCTTTCAAGGACCATAACTAAACCATGGGAAAAAAAAACCCCAATAAAAATGTATTGTAACTTAAGTGCAGATGAAAATTAGTCTGTTTCAACTTATTGAAAAGTTCATCTTAAGGTGCCTACAACTACCATTTAAATCAGATGTTGCTTTAAAAATGACTAAAGAAAACAAGCAAAGACTATCTCATCTCAAGCTGTGAGACAAAAAATATTTCAGTGTTATTGCTTGACAACTTACACATATTTGATTTATAAAAACTAACTTAAGTTGATTAGAATTTTGTCATTCATGATTACCATCATAATTTGATATTAAATTATTACATATATGGAAATGAAATTAGGTTTTGTATATTTATCCCATTAATTTCAATTTATGCTGCAGACACTAATGACTGGAAGCAGTAATAGCAAAATAAAAGGTTTAAGTTTAGGGACTCTAATCCCGTACAATACATTTTTTTCTGTCACTGTTTGGAATTCCAAACTAACTCAAGTTCCTTTATTTGTATTTGTTAGCAAATGAAAGCTTAGCTTTCATTAGCTTTAGTGTTCCTTGATTATTTTGATAGGAAAAGAAGATCTGTGTAACTTCAGGCTGGATCTTATCATTAAAACATTTTCAACAGTATAATATCTATTAAGGGGTAAGATTAAATCCAGTGGATCAGTTTCTATGCAGAAAATTTCTCATTCCCAGTTTCATGCTGGGAGAAATAATATAATCTTACACAATTATAAATATGTACTTCATTTTGCAAATAGTCATTTAGAGATAGATTTATCAAGTCTCTCAGTAGCTAAATGCTGCTATTTTGGCATATAAATTAGCTGTCTCATTTTCTGGAATGCTGGCAGCTGCCAATTTTCAATAGAAATCATTGCATAATTTAAAATAAAATGGAATATTTCCTTTATTGTTTATATCCCCAAACTGAAAGCATGACCAGTCATTAAATACCTGGTTCTAAAACACACTCAAACTGAAATCAATTAGGAAGTTTACACTGAATTCAGTTGGATGGGAACCTGTTTTTAACAATTTCTAGATTACTTTGTACAGGATGCACAGTCGTCTTTCATTTACATCCCTGCTTTACAGCTGCAGCATGATTTTTGGATTTGGATTTCACAGTCTAGCTGGTGTGAGTAGTTAAAATGTATGATAGGTCCTACTCCTGTATTAATGGGGGGATGAATAGCACCCAATTGAGAATTTAGAACATCAATAAGAGGATAGTTAATAAGTTTGTGTATGTCTTCAAGCTATTTTTTTTCCATATCAATGAATTGACATAAGAATAAATTAAGAAACATACACAGAATTCTGTTCATCTCTTTAAAAATAACACTTTATCAAGTAAGAAAGTTAATCTACTGTCCGTGTCTACAGGAATGTGCCATGACCATCTCCTTTTCATAACTCTCCATTATGACTGGCAGCTCCTGAGTTCACTTTTATTCTTTGCAGGTCCATTCAGTTGGGCATTTAAAAGTGAGGGTGCCAGGAGTTAATATCTTTAAATTAAATAATAAAAACCACAGGGAAAAAAAATAGTTCCTTGGCCTATACCCTGAGCAATAGAAATCCGTCAGAATGTTCTGGGGACATTTGAACAGCCAGAATTCAAATTCAAACTGCAAACCCTTTTTTTGCCAAACATGCATGTGCAGTAATCGCATGCATGTGAAGATGTACAGTAGGGAGCTCCTTTTCTCATTTAGCTCACCTCCCATTTGCACTTTCTTGTCAAAAATACCAGTAGGCCTCCCCTTGCATGTAAGAGTAAATGTTTTATTTCATCCCATATTTTATTTATTTCATTTGCTCATTCTGAAGAGAACTGTGTTATGACAAAGGTTTATTTTTAATGTTTTTTTACAAGGATATAATTGAATAATCTTTGCGAGTTGTGTTGATCTTGGGTTTTGTGTACCTGGGTAGAGTTAACAAGGTAAGGATTTTCTCACAGACAGCCAAAGGGATAAAGGACAGCTTTGTTCCTAAAATTGTATAAAGAGAATCTCTCAGATCTTTAAACTGAATTCTGTAGGAGGTACGCCCGTTTTGACGTGATAGCTAATCATGGATATTGGTCACTTTATGACGCATTTATATAAGTCTTGTTCATATTTGTCCTTAAAAACCTGTTTCTCACAAAAATGGGGCTCAGAAATTTGTTTTTCGAAGCTAGTTATCAGATTAAAGAAATGGTTCATGTTTCTCTTTTAGATTTATAAAGCCCATGAGGTATCTATGACACTTACTTAAAAAACTATTCTGTATTTGTTCAATAACTGAAATTATTAAGCCTATGAAAACAGGTGAAACTGAGAGTTATATTAAGCTTCATGGCATGCCTCCTGCCAAGATAGAGCTTTACACCAGATTTTTCAGAAGAACAGGTACAAAGATGTATTCAGCTATGTGTTTATGTGGATCATTTGTGTTAGCATGGCTTTTTTAATAAAGGTCCTGAGTGTGTAGCACCATTGACGTGCCCTGAGGTGCTAAGGTACAGTCCTTTCATTCTACATGTGAGGAGTGTTTTCTTTGATAAAGCTTTAATTAAGAAAGAAAAAAGAAAGAAAAACAGCAATCAAACAAATAACAGAAAAACCTAAAACCAAAACCCCTTAATGTAAGAAGGTTTTAAATTTCAGTAATAATTTCCTTTTGTTACAACCGGTGGAGGAAATTGTTCAGTTTAGTTCATTGACATCTACGTAATAAATAATAATATGTTAATATTTTATGATGATGGTAAATCAACTAATTCAAAATAAAATAGAAACTTTCATTTCTGTTCATGCGCAACACCTAAAAAACTTGTTTACTATTGTTTTACTCAAAAAATATGAATCTCTATGGAAGAGTCAGAAAGTGCATGATGATTACTTGTGACATATAAACATTGCTAAACTTTAAGGGTTTGTTTATAACTTCACCAAAACATTCTTAATTAATTAAACAGTAGTAATTTAAGTCATTATATTTTAACATTTGTGGCATGAAATGTGTGAACTGTGTCTGCATTTGGGTTTCAGATCTTGACAGAAGCTGAAGTAAATACAATGTTCTCTCAGCATGATTTGTCTTGGTGCATTTATTCTCATTAGATATTTACCACAAACCTCAGGTATCCACAGATCAATCTGTGTTCTGTGAGAGTAATTTAGAAGAGGTAATTGTAAACAATTAGTTTTAAGCTAGGAAGTATCAACCAAAATATTTTAATTAGCAGAGTCTAATATTACACTACAGTCTCTGTTCTTGGGGTTTTAATATTTATTTTTTAATAAAAATATTTTTTATTGTTACTTTATAATTACTATTAAGCACTTACTCTCACAAGAGAATGAAAAGCTCTACATATACACAACAGGTCATGGCTATTGTTAGAGAAAGTAAAATGTTTCCCTGAATGTTTTACGAACCCTGGCCCTAGAAGTCACAAACCCTACAAAGCAGCGATCTGCTAAGTGATAACTGGAAGTGACCTGCTAACCTGCTCAAGATTCTGATGTGAAGTAAATATTTGGGGTGGTGGTGTTTTTAATAATAATAATAATAATGAATATTTGCAAATAAGTAATGTAAGAATCCAGAACAGCCAAGTTTTTAACTGGTGTTTACGTTTTTAACTGGTGTTTACGTATGTCATTAGTTACTCACAGAAGGCTCAGCTTTAACATTGCTCGCCGGGGGAACACATTTAGTGAAGCATTATTGATTACATGGACTTCCTGAACATTTTATTCCAATATTTGGTGAATGACACACTGAAGGAAGTGTCTGTATTGAATTAACAAGACAGCTGTGACAGGACAAATTTAACCTACTAATTTTCAAAGGACTCTACAGGACTTTTGAATATAATGTAATAAAAAGTACTGTATGATGGATGATAAATTCAGGTCTTTGAAATGTTGTTTTTACATTCTAGCAGAGCTGTGCTTAGGAACAAGTTTCTGAATACTGGCTTTTGGATGAATAAGAATATAGATATGGGAATAAAATTTCTGTTCTATTGTAGAGTCTTTATAAATTTAGATGCTGTTTTGTTTCAGGGTCTCTTATTCTGGAAAACTGATAATATCTGTGACATACTAGGAAATTAGTGCCAGCTACAACTTTATACTTAGAGATGTTTATATAATAAAGAAATGAAAAAGCCTCTTAAAGTGGTAAGGTTTTGGTGAACTTAGACCTAATTTTATAATCAACTGACTCAGTAATAATACATATTTCATGAGATAAACAGACCTAATTGAAAATATTATTTAGAAGAACACTGAAAATTTTAAATTATGTTTGTACTTAAATATTATGTAAATCTTGAATTGTTTCAGCAATTTGTGTTAGGATTTTTAAATATACTTTTTTATTGTATTATTCTACGATGAACTTCTGCTTTACTTCTGAAACACATTGTGCTCAACCTACATTTATATCTGCCTTCTAGATAGATGTCATCTCAGTATATTTTGGCAGAGACAAAAAGCATATGTAAAGAATTTAGAATGTAATATTAAATTTATGTTCCTAGGTCTTAACATTTCCTCAGTTATGATGGCAGGGAGGGGAAGAAATTTTTGTTCTCTGTTTTGGAAGACTGTATTACTGCAGATTCCCTCAAATGATATTGGCTGAAGTAAGGAAAGCCTCTGTATCACAGAAGAATCATAGAATCATGGAATATACTGAATCAGAATGGACCCATCAGGGTCATCAAGTCCAACTCCTGGCCCTGTGCAGGACACCCCAAGAGTCCAGACCATATTCCTGACCACATTTCTTGAGCTCTGTCATGCTTGGTGCTGTGAGCACTTCCCTGTAAAGCCTGCTCCAGTGCCCAACCACCCTCTGGGTGAAGAACCTTTTCAAAGACAGCAGGTAAAAGTAGAATGGTGAAGTTATTGGATATTCAATATTAGAAAGCCTGTTGTGAGTTCAAAAGAACTAAAATTTTCATCAGCTTCTTCAACCTATTCAAAAGCAGCAGGATACAGTGTGTCTATCTTAGCATTAGGAGAATATGAGTGACTGGTTTCATGGTCCCTGCAAGCTTTTGCTTTTAGGGACCTCTATAAAATGCACTGATTTGGTCTATATCTAAATAATTGGTATTTGGCTTCCAAAGGCTTTATTTCAGAGAATGATTAATTGTGCCAGTTCTGTTATCTGTAGTTGGTATATAAAATATTGCCTTATGAAAACAACTCACCAACAACCACGCAGTAGTGTTAAGAGGAATGTAGAACTGAGATTAAAGAGCAATTCTTACAAAAATACCATTTTGGTTCTGGATTTGGGGTTTTGGTGGAAATTTTTTTTTGTGTTTTTCTTTGGTTTTCATTTGGTTTTTTTATGAGTGGTCTTGTTTTAGCAATAAAGACATGGTAGAGAAGAAAACATAAAGGGGGGAAAAAAGGAAAAGTGAGAAATATGAAAAGTTGAGAAAATTGTGAGAGACATTGCTTGGATAGTCAAGCTGTTTTAAAATATTCATAAAAGAGGAACTTGTCTGTTTCATTTGCCATGCCGTATGTTTCATAGTGATTTCCATTCCTGTGTGATCAAATTGTTTTCTTTGGATGACACAGAGCATCTGATTGAAGAAGAGGAAAAGAAAGAAATAGATTTTAGGCTGTAATAGAAGTGAACCAGGATTATCCGCTCGGCTCAGATAACTGCGAGCTGACACTGCCCGTAATTGCACAGAGGTCTGTGTCATGGAGCTTTAGCTGGAACATTGCAAGAAGCAAGGTCTGGTGCAGGAAGGGGAAGAATTTAACATGGCCAATTTAATAACTTTGTTCTGTTTCTGTCCTAAAGAAATACTTGTAATTTTTTTTCTTCCTTATAAGATTAATTAAAAAAAGATATTGTAACCTTGCACTATAGCTAATCTTTCTCTTTTAGGTAGTTAGTGATTTTTGTTTAATGATAATTTTACTATAATAATATATAACATTGCTTCTAAGGATGTGTTTCATAATTATATTTCTAATATTAGACTGGTTTAATTGCCAATTTTCATATACACTTTACTAGCATATTTCAATTAAGGGAATTTTATGTGTCCACACACAAAAATATATAAATATACAAACACACATTTAATTAAAAAAGCTCTCTACTTTTAGCAATGAAATGTGCTTGGGAAGTGAATAATGCATACACAGATTATTTGCAACTATTACAAAGGTTGCAGTTTTAATTTTAATTCTTTATCAGACAGATTTATTGTAAGTTGAATTTGCATTTAAAATATTTTAATCTGCTGACGTGGACTCTAGTTAGATTCTATTATAGATTATATTTCCATAAAGGTTCTGTTTTTAAACATAATAGTTTAGGGTTTGGATTGTGGGTTTTTTCTTGGTTTTGGAACACTTAACTCATGCTGTATTTTTATGTTTTACCCATCTAAAATCTGGATTGACTTCTCATGTTTCAAGCATTATTGGAAAATATTTTTGCCAGTTTCTAAAGATTTTTTAGCATGTAAAAAATATTTACTAAAAAAGTGTGTGTCAAAATGAATACCTTTTCTATTATAAGCATACTACTTTCAATAGGTAAAAGAATTTATTATTAAACTGAAGGCTTGGCTATCAGTAACTAAGACATGGGATGAACGTACACTCGTGCGCAGGTAGGAGTTGTGTCTGGAGGGTTCTTCTATTCAGTTTTCTTAAACAGTCACTGGGGCAGTAAAGTTTTCCAGTCTTCTTTACATTCTTCCTCTTTCTTTTTCTTTCTTTTTTTAATCAATGCACTTGACTTTTAAAGGAAAATGGAAAAAAAATTGAAAATCAAGGAAGTTTGGTTTTATGTTATATTGGGGGTGATGAAAAGAACAATTTTTCTGAATCTACTGTTTCTCAGTCAAGTGGTTTTCTTTTTTTTTTCTGACCTGTCAGTAGCATGGTCTGTATATCACCTTTCTGGTATCCTGTGGAAGAAGGTCCTGAAACCTTGGAAAGTAATAAAGTTGTGACTAATGAGTTGCTGGCAAGCAGACAGATTTCATGTAGGCAGCGATGTCTAGAAGTAAACAACTATGCTAAACTTTTGTGGATTTTTTTCATGTCACAGACTTCTAATATTATTTTGGAAATTATGATCATAGAAAATCTCTAGCTTTGTTACTAAAATAAGCATTTTAGTTTTCATTGTCAGTGGTACTAATAGCACATTTGAGAAGGAGACTCAGAAATTAGAGAGCTGAAAAAACAAACATAAATTATTACCTTATTTCTTGAATTTTATCTAAAAAAATGAAAGAGAGGCTATAATTTTTTTACACTGATGTTAACCTTCAAACACAGCTTTTCTCTCTTCTAAAAGGTTAAAAATTTCCTTAATTTAACATTAACACATTTGCTACTCTACTTTCTTTAGAATATATTATAAGAATGCATTCTGTCATTTCTGTGACTGCAGCTGTATTAAAGATGTAGTTCTAGCTTTAAAATTAGAACTATAGCAACATAGTCTTGTACTTTCATTTGTTTGATATTGCACCTAGGGATGAGATGCAATATGGGCTTTCACTCTGCATTTAGACTTTGCCACAGAGTTTGTAAAACTATGTAAGGAAAGCTTAATTTTTCTCACTGCAAACAAATGCATTTATCAGGACAAATGATAAATCTCATCTACTTCACAATATAGCATTGCAAATATTGGAAATTTCTGTTAAAAGATCCATGGAAACAAAGCCTTTTTTTTGAGGGATGAAGTACACATTTATTTCCCATTTATTGTGACTGCCATTATTTTCTGAATTTAACACTAAGCCACTTATTCATACTAAAAACATGGTAGAATAGTGTGGTCATATCAAAGCACCAGTCTTAGGCACTTCCTTTTTAAAATATTTTTTTTAGTAAACTAGATATTCTGAGTGTACAGTTGGGTATGATCTATTGTATCCTTTAACCTGCAGGTTTTATTATTCATTTTCCTAGCTCAAAGAACACATCCAAGGTGTCCTTCTGGTATTCAGAGCGTAAGATTTGCCCAGCTGCCTGTTAAAATGTTATCTTCTTTGATTTCATAAGCAGAGTATACATGTGTCAGAGCCTACAGCACTTAATCTACCTATCTGTACAGGCCTGTGAAATTCCCATTTACAGCTTACATTTTCTTTCAAGTTTTCTTTCAAGTAATACGTTTTCACTTTTGCACAATGTGGCAAGAAAAGAAATTAATACATAAACTAAATGCGAGTCATGAGGTACCCCATGGTACTTACTGGGGGCTACGCAGTCATACCTAGGGAAGATCTTGAACTTCCCTAGAGTTCAGACAGGGAGCAGTACAGACCCAGCAGTGACTGTGTCGTGAGCTGGAGTTAGAGCAGAATGCCTGACCCCACATGAAAGTGTGTGAGTATCTGGATTTACTCTACAAAGGAGTAATCAGAGTATCAGGAGAAAGAAAAGATCAGCCTAACAGAAAAATCACTAATGTCACCAAGTCTCCTGGCACGTTCTCTCCAGCCAGGTTTGTGCAGCATTCATAAGTCTGATTCCAGCCTTATCCACTTGATCTTGGGCAAGGAAACGTACAGCCCAAACCCAGCACCTCCCCACAGGTCATTTCTACGTGAAATACTGAGTCTGGCTCAGGAAGCAAATCTCTTGCCTGTCTCTGTTCCCAGCCCTGCAGAGTCTGGGGTCCCCAGGCACACACAGCTGCAGTCCCATCCAGCCTCAGAGCACCTGGGGCTTTTGGCATGTGGAGCAGGAGATCCCTGAAGGGCTGCGTGACTCCAGAGCTGGCTGGCTCCTCCAGGCTGCACGTTTGCAGCACTCACCAAGTTCTCTGGGCTACTTATTTCAGAACAAGCAGTGAAATACCTGATTTGGTGGGGGTTTGGTGTGAATCTAAAATGTAAAGTAATATTTACATTTTGAACACATATTTTTCCAGTAAAATCTGCAGAAAGCTGCTAAGAAAAAACAGTTCAGTGAGGTTTCTTTCACTGAAAAACTTTATTTCTGCCTGCTAAGGAGATTTGCCCTATTTATAAACCGCTTTGTCATTAAATTCTTTTTAGGACTTCTTTGATCAATTCATTATAACTTAAGAAAAATTAAACTATCTTTCTTTAATATGGGTGTTTTTTGCCACTATCACTCCTTAGAATTTGATTTCAAGTGTGTGATCAATCTATACTCATCCTGGAGAAAATGTAGAAGGTAATTCAATGGATAATGCAGAAGAAAAATGTTTCTGGTGTTTACTAAAATTTAGTAAGAGCTTTTTAAATAACAGTCTTCTGCAAAGTCTTAAACATAAAACTATTCATCATAAAATTTTTGGGGCAGCAATGCTCTTGGTGTGTTTTCCTGCAGTGATTTTTTGATCCATATTATTTTTTGACTATGAAATGTTGATAACCTATCTGTCATGTCCTCAGAAATAATTACCTGTTTTTTGGAAAAGAAGTTTGTGCTTTCCTCAAAATAGTAGCTATCACTGTACTGTATTCAGATGTTCTGCTCTGGAAGGGAAAATCCTGTGTATCATCATGCACACACATCAACCCTAATTTCTTGCTCATTTTTAAAACTCCCCTGAAAGCCATGTACCCATTTTGTGTCATCCAACAAATATGTTAAGTTCAATGCAGTCCTACACAACTCCTCTGCAAATCTCTAATGTCATAGCACACAAATCCAGACATCTTTCCCTGAATTTAACATAGACATTTCAGTTTCTAAAATGCAGGGTATTTACTCATGGCTCTATATATCTGCTCACTTGAAGTCTCCCCAGTAGGGATACTTTTGTAGAATATGTTAGAAATAAAAATAAAATAAAAAAATTCTCTCAGAACTTAAATTAATGTATTTGGTAACTAATTGAATTGTGCATGTAAAAATAGCATATGCTGCAAACTTTGTAGTTTTTGGAGATCTGTTTTTTTAATTTTCATTATAAAATGTTAGGATTTTGATTTCCTTGGAGTGCAGATATCTTATGCAGATAACATTTTGAACCACTGATTAGTTGACAGCAGAAAGAGTTTGGTTTCTCCTTTTGTCATAAAAGTACTTTCTGTGATGGTGGGGGAAGGAAACATTTTGTATTAGTCTTTACTTCTAAACATGGCAACTAGGAAAGCTAATACAAAATATCTCGAGATTTACTGTCCAAGGGGACTTAACTTTGCAAGACTTTTAAGAATTTTGTGCTTTTATGACAATGATCAGTGTCCCAGTGATCATGGGCCAATCTTTCTAGCCTTTCAAGGTCCCTTTGGATGGCATCTCTTCCCTCTAGAGTATCAAACACGCTACTCAGCTTGGCATCATCTGCAGCCTTGCTGGGTGTGCACTCAGTCCCTGACAAAGGTGTTAAATAATACCGATTCCGGTACGGATCCCCGGGGCACGTCACTCTTTGCTGTTTTCCACCTGGACATCAAGCAATTGACTGAAATCTTTGAGTATGGCCTTTCAGACAATTCCTTATCTACTGGGAGCTCCACCCATCAAACCCATGTCTCTGCAGTTTGGAGACAAGGATGTTGTGTGGCACAGCTTGGAATGCTTTGACAAGACCAGGTAGATGACGCCATTTGTTCTCCCCTATCCCTCAATACTGTAAGCCCACCATAGAAAACCACCAAATTTGACAGGCACAATTTGCCCTAGTGAAGCCATGTGGGCTGTCACAGAGTCTCTCTCTCCTTTCCATGTGTCATAGTTTCCAGGAGGCTCTGCCTCATGTTTTTGCAGGGCTCCACGGTGAGACAGAGTGGTCTGTAGTTCTCTTTTTCGTCCTTTTCATTTTTATAAGACTATAGCAAGTCTCACCAAGGCAGCCTGTGAGGGTAAAAATCTTTTTCACTCTGGATGTAATTCTTCATTTCAGAGGAAGAAAAACAAAACCAAGAAAGCGTTAGATAAATTTGTCAAATTACATCCAAACACAAACTTCAAATCTGAATTAAAAAATCAAAGCAATGTAAGAAGTAAATATTTGTCTGAAGTACCTTAAAATGTGTGATGATGACTTAGAGACATAGAATTGTTTAGGTTGGAAAAGACCTTTAAAATCATTGAGTCCAACTATTAATGTAACACTGCCAAGTTCATCACTAAACGGTGTCCTTAAGTGCCACATGTACACATCTTTCAGATACCTTCAGGGATGGTGACTCCACCACTTCCCAAGGCATCACGTTCTAATGCTCAATCACCCTTTCAAAGAAGAATTTTTTCTTAATAATTAACTTTAACCTTTCCTGGTGCAACTTGAGTCCATTCCCTCTTATCACTTATCACTTATCACCTTGGAAAAGAGACCAATGCCCACCTTGCTACAACCTCCTTTCAGGCACTTGTAGAGTGATAAGGTCTCCCCTGGGCTTCCTTTTCTTCAGACTAAGCAACCCCAGTTCCCTCAGCTGTACCTCGTAAGACCTGTGTTACAGAACTTTCACCTGAATGTGACAGAAAAAGAACAGATGAGCTGGTAAATGATGCAGAGTAATACTATTTAAAACTAAGTCCCTCTGACTGCAGCAATTTAAAAATTAGGAAACTATTATTGGTAGTCGAGGACTATAAAAAAGAAGAGGTCAGAAATAATGAAACAAAGATTAAAAGCAGTGTAGGAAACCACATTGGCTTTGGCACTCTAAGTGCAAAGTGTAGAGTTGTCACTTAATATCTAATCCAATAAAACTGATGCCAGCGGGAGTTTGCTGTGAAGTTCAGTGAATATAAAATAAAGTTCTAACTAAATCAGCTTAAAATTATAACCTCATTTTCTTTCCTTTCTTTAATGTTCTTTAAATATTTTGTGTTTTGAAAGCTGAACTATGACTTCTTTGCTAAAGCACCATATTCTTGTATTTCAAGAGATTACCTTTGCAATTCATTAGTATTCAAAAAAGTTGTGTGAAACACTGTACTTAATTTATATGGATGGATGCCCAGTATATTCTAAAACCATAAACCTTTCTACAAAGAACCATGCATTCCGCAGGTTTTCATAGCTTAAGAAAACCCATTTAAATGAGACAAAAGATACAAAAGATACAAATCAAATGCTGCATAAACTAGCTTTAAAATACCCATCAGTTTAGATCCAAGAATTTACATTACTTAATAATATTAAGCTTTACCAGAATATACTCCACTCTAACTTATGTGATTAAATGACAGCTTATTCCCATCTCATATTAGCAAAACACAGGGCAGTTATGATTTGTTTATTGATACTTTACAGTTGCAGCTTTTATATGCAGTAAAAATTATATATGACACTCTCTTTTAAAACACTTTGTCTTGGCAAAAAGCAGCAATCCTCTCCATATTTATATTTTATCCATAGTAAGAAGATAGCAATCCTTTCTGGACATGAGCAAGCATATAATTGAGCATGCTTAGGAATCCAAACTAGTGATGTTTAGGAATTAGGTCTGAAGGTTCAGTTCATTATGAAGCCATAAAGAGCAAAGACCAACTGTTACTCCAAATATGTGGTAATACAAAACAGATGTTATAGTACCAGGGAGGACTGTACTTCAAATTTGTTTTAATTACTCTTGAGTGCACCTTCTAATGACAAATCTTGTTTTCTGCTCCTCATTCTGAGTAGATGCCATACCACCTAGCCACTTTTTAATGCATTATTAGGCTGAAATCTTGCTGGTTCTAAAATCTGTTAGCCTGAGGCCAAATCAAAGGCCCATGAGCCTTCAAAAAATAAATGGGTGATGAAACAGTTTTTTCATTGGAGAACCAACCATAAGATTTCCCCACATAAAGTACGGTTTACTCATCCATCCCAAGTTACATAACCTATAGAAAAAAGAGATTTAAACCAAAAAATACAGAATACTAGCATGTTGTGCCTAAACTTGAGATACTTCCTCGTATGCTTTTGACAATTCTTTTTAGACCAATTTATCCTGTCTTCCTTCATTAGACTGACTGCCTTTCAATGGACTGTTTGCAACTCAGTCTTGAGCAGGTGTCAGGCTGAGGTTTATTTCACGTCTCTCATGAAACAGTGTAGCAATGTCATCCTCGACATTGCTTTGCCTCTTACCTTCCTCATTTGATTCAGTTTTTTATACTGAAGCAGGGTGGTAACATATCAGTAAATACATGTAAGCAGCGTTCCTATCACCATATGCTCAAAGTTGTCAATCTCTACAGAAACATTTTAGTCTTTTCCTAGATATTTGAGCTATTTAGATTAAAAATAAAAGGAAACTAGGTCAAGAATATCTAAATTTAAATAACTGGAATTATATATGCAGCTAATGATGAAAAGTGACTGTTGACATCAGTGCAACTGCTATTACTGCTATAGGTAGGGATATTTCTTCCCCTGTCAAGATTATTACTGTTTCAGAGGAGAAAAAATTTAAAATAGTAAATTTTCCTAAAAGCTGTAAATATATTGATTGAAGCTAAATGAATTTAAATGAATTTAAACTCCATGACAAATGGAGTTCATTTTTTACAAACCAGAAATGATGTGAATTGATATGCTGGGTTTTTCACACTCAAGTCACTGACATCTCATAAGCATCATAATTAAATCATTAAATTGTTATGATCCCCAGGCATTGGTATTGGGATCAGTAGTGTTTAATAGCTGCAACAATGACACAGATAGAGGGATCGAGTGCACCCTCAGCCAGTTTGCAGCTGACACTGAGCTGAGTGGTGTGGATGACATATCTGAGGGACATGATGCCATCTAGAGGGACCTGGACAAGCTCGAGAAGTGGCCCATGGGAACTTCACTAGGTTCAACAAGACCAGGCAAGAACCTAAACCTGGGTGAGAACAACCCCTGATATCAATCCAGGCTGGGGATGAACAGTTTGAGAGCAGCCCTGCTGAGAAGGACTTGGGGGTGTTGGTGGGTGTGAGGCTGGACATAAGCCAGGAATTTCTCCTTGAAGCCCAGAAAACCAAACCTTTCCTGGGCTGCATCCAAAGCACCATGGGCAGCAGGTGAGGGAGGGGATTCTGCCCCTTTGCTCTGCTCTGGTGAGACCCCACTGCTTGCTGCACCCAGTTCTGGGGTCCCAGCACTGGAAGGACATGGAGCTGTTGGAGCGAGTCCAGAGGAGGCCAGGAAGATGATCCGAGGGCTGAAGCACTTCTGCTATGGAGACAGCCTGAGAGAGCTGGGATTGTTCAGCCTGGAGAAGGCTCCAGGGAAACCACATTGCAGCTTTTGTTATTTAAAGGAGGCTTAAAAGGGAGAACTTTTTAGCAGGGATAGCTAAAGGAGAAGGAATAATGTTTTTAAACCAAAAGAGGCTAGATTTAAACTAGATAAGGAAAAAGGAGTTGTGGGGTTTTGCTATGAGGCTGGTAAAACACTGGAACAAGTTGCCCAAAGAAGTGGTGAATGCTCCAAGGATGGGTTGGCCTGGTCTCTGAGCAACCCGATCTGTTTGAGGATGTCCCTGCTCATTGCAGAGGGGTTGGATTAGAGATGACCTCTAAAATTCCCTTCCAACACAAAGTATTCTATGTTTCTATGATTCTATGATATTTAGAAATGCACAGATGAATAAGAAGTCTTAATAAATCATGGAGTTATTCTAAAGTATTCTAAAGTAGAGCTGATATTTATTTTATTAATATTACAGTGATATTTGAGAAAGTAGATTCTGAGCTAAATTCTTTTCTTAAAGGAAAATGTGAGCATAAAAAAGAAACCCAACTCATCAATACAAATCCTCAGTTTCACAATATCAAATGCAAATTTTGCTCATCATGGAAAAAATAATGTTTATATATACATAAGAATATGTATGTATTTATGCTGATCTTCATGTTATCTTATAGAACTATTTTAGTGTTATTCTGAGAGTGGAATCCAGTGTGTCTCCCATAACTCATTGTAAATCAAGAGATGCTTGTTCTGGTAAACAGCTGTTCACAGCTCTGTGGTTGTTTTCTGAACTGCAACTCCCACGAAGCACAGCAGGAACATCACAAACCCAGTTTTTCTAGTTTTCCCTTCATTCACAGAAAAGAAAACATTTTCTGTGGAGCAGATAAAAAAGCAGTGGAACCATCCTTTGACAAGCACTAATAACTGACTAATTTCATCATATTGTAAAGAAAGGAGATAGAGATTCCAGTCATGAAAGCTGCATTGTGTTTAGTTCCTCTGGCTTTCTCAGATATGGATTGATTTCTAGAGAAGCCATGCTGAATGCATTTGTAACAGAGGAATGAAACGTGAGGCAGCAGGTATTACTTCAAGGAACACACTATTGCAACATTTATTCTAACAGCTAATATGTCAATAGCATAGTGCAAGATCACAGGTGTCTTGGGTGGGAGGACAGCAGTCGGTTTTGCTGTTTCTAGGTCACAATTTTTCCCATTTATGTAAGTTTAGAACAGCATCCTAGGAGACACCTTGACAGACTGACTTGACAAACTGCTCCATGGCGTGGCCTGTCAAAATCAGCACAGTCCCTGTGGGGCATGAAGGGACAAAACCAAGGATTTCCACAGGCCATCGCTCAGCTGCTTCATGTCCTGCGTTAGAACCAAGTTCCCATGCGTAACCCCAGCATCTGCAAAGTAAAGCACTTGATTCCCACTACCTCTTACCAGTACTTCCACGTTCCCACACTTGGGAACTTCCCTAAGGATGACTTAAGAAATTGTTTTGTCTATGCAGGGGTACCAGGGTAGCCACAATGTAAGAGGACAAATGTGGAATATGAATACACCCTTAATATCCCTCTCTCCTTCAACTTCTTGAAGGGAAGGTCAGAAATGTGTGGGAATTAACCTTTTTTCAACTTAAATATGCCATCTTCCACTCAGCAAAGGAAGTATTTCAGTGGTAATTGATAGTGAATGAGGAAGTCTATGCATAAATCATAAACATTCAAAAATGTGAATAAAAATTATTTGGAAATATGCTAATTTACTTAAATACCAAATCAGGGATGTTCTGTCACTATATATAAAATCAAATGCTTGTGTTGTACATAAAAGTAACACTGCTTTAACCCTTTCCATTTTTAATGTCTGATGATTTCACATATACTCTCTAGCAAGGAGGATTTTGTGAGGTTTCAACCTAAGGGAGTGCATTAGTTCCTAGTTTCATGTCTGGTAAGGAGAAAGAGAAAAAGGAGGAAGAGGAGGAGGAGGACGATGATGATGTCCCTGGAGAAGGTCTGGCATGCCTGGAATAAGGCTGTGTTTCCAGGAGAGAGCCACACTCTCTTATCCCTGTGACAGCAGCCCAGGCACAGGCAGTGACTGTGCAGCTGATGAATACCAGCAGATGGAGGCTGCGTTCACCAGTCATGCCAGAGCCTGTGTCAGCGAAGAGAAATTACACCAGAATGAAGGCTTAAAATGAAAGAAGATACATAATTAAAAAGTTGAGACTCCTTATCATCATGTCATTTTAACCTTGTTCCATTAGCAAAAATAAAATAAGTCACTCAAGACCAACTGTATTTGAGAGTGTCTATTTTAAACTTGTTCCAAATTGCCTCTGAGCTTATAATAAGCTGTACTGGTTTTTACTGACAGTAATCTTTTGTTACTATGCTTTCTGTGCTGATATATTGTGATAATCCCTTGTATATTGAGGTAGAGGACTACACTTACAATGTGCTCCAATTGATGATAATGAAAATAAATTAAACAAGTTAATAAATACCGTATTTCCCCATTTTGGCTTCTACTCCTATATTCCAAATCATTGCAGGCATTTAAAGAGATTGCTGCCCTGCAGACACACCAGAGGCAACTAAAAGAATTGACTAGTTTCTTGGAGCAGTGTGAAAGTTTTTGCTGCTTTCACACATGGTTCTCAGTAGGAAAGGACATACAGCTTTTTTGCAACTAGACAGAGTTACTGCTCTTTGTAGCTGGGACCAGGGAGCTCACTGCTGTTCTATGAAACTGTAAATGTCAGATCTTGGTTTAGTTGTGGCTGTCAGAAATCTGTATAAATATTTTCAGGGTGAAAATTCTAGTGGATCTTGTTTGTAGGATATGTTAAAAGGCCCTCAAAATTATGTCATAACTGAAAGGGAAAATGGTGCTTTATATCATGACCTGAGCATTCTCCAACAGCCCCTCTGATGAAAACAACTGCGTGTTAGTTTTCAGAAACAAGCTGAATACACAGGAATTTTCTCTCAGTTTTGACATGGTCCTCCATGCAGGTAAAAAATATAGTGTACTTTGTTCTGTAAGGTGCTTGTACAGTACCTATATAATTCAACAAATAAAAGAAGGACTGTGAGATTTGAGATTGAAAGGCAATAGGAGAGTTCTGCCCTCAGCCTTGGGAGAGGGAGCAGGGTAGTTTGATGTTGGAGTTCACAAAAGTAGGGAGCCTTGAAGGACTGTGTGATGAACATTTTATTCAACTTCTTCATAAGTCACTTCCTTCTTCAGACACCTACTGTTGCTCATCTTTCCAAGAGGGAATTTCATATAGCCCAGTGAAAATACCCCCAAACCCCCCCCCCCCCCAAAATTAACAGTCAATTAAAACCAGAAGGAAAAGAGTAGACTAACGCTTTGTTCTATATCCTAAGATGACAGGGCATCAGAAGTTCCATTGCTCTGTCATTGGATTAAAACAGACTGTTGGATTTCTTTCAAACCACTTTCTAATTTCATTAAATTGCATGCTTTTATATTGCTGATGCAGTCAGCCATTGTTAGAGTAGTATAAGATAAATTCTCTAAGCCATGGGTGGCATTTTTCTGGTTCTGTCTTAAAAATTGTTTTACTTAATCACCTTTTACTTCTCTAGGATAAGTGTGGAAGGTGGGCTGTATTTGTGAAAATGAAGGAAGTGAAAGTGACTGAGAAAATTCAGTGAAAGTTACCATCTTCCATAATTTTGATGAAAGTTCTCTGAAGTTGTCTGGAGCCTGCTATAAATACATGAATCTTCCATGCTTTATTTTTAAAATCTTGACTCTAGTTTTTCCAAAATTGAAATTCTTAGACTTTGCATTAAAAAAAAAATCTTTCTTAGATAAGGTCTGATTCATGGAACTTCTAAAAATAGTTTAAGTAAGGCAAAATTTGCTATCAAAAGCTATTTAACAAGCAAACATTACTGAGTTTTCCAAACTGTCAGATAGAAGGATGAGAAGCTTGTAAAAGGTACAAAGTTATTGGTCAGCTTACAGCTGGCTTCAGTGCTTTGAATGAAACTAAATTTTTTTAGCAACTCTTTTTTTACTTAAGAAAATAAACCAGTATTCTTGCATAATTCAAGTAAAAACTTCACCTGTAAGCTACTTCTCAATCTGATCAAAAATCTTTGGTCTAATAACAGCTATTAAAAAAAAAAACCCTTCATATTAACAACAGAATTTTTCATTTTTGAAGAGGAAATATTTTTACTTGTCAAATATTTTGCTCCAAGAACAAAAATCTTTGAACAAGATCATATTCAGCTTCTTGGCTCAAGAGAAATATTCAAAATTGTTTAATATTAAGAACTAACCATTAGCTGATAAAATGGGGAGTACAGGTGTAGTGTAACAATGATTTCAACATCTCATTAAACTGGCACAGGTTTTCCACCTTATTTCAGAGTCAAGAAAAACAGTTTCAGGTATTTATGGTGCCATCATGTGGAGACTTCTGAGCATTGAAGAGCTTGAATTAGAAAAGCTCTATTACAAGAAAAGGAAAGCTGGACCCTGAAATAGTGCTGGTAAGCTTGAGCTATAAACAGGTGCTTGAAAGTGAGAAATCCTAACTCATTTTAAGTTGTCAAACTTCTGATCTGATTGCCTTCCTTAGGTATCTTCTCATGACAGTCACACAATCTATCAGAACTTATATATTTTACTTTAAAGGAAAAAAAAAGGATATGAATTTTTTCACAGACAGGAAAGAATATAATTTTGTCTTAGACTAATGTAGATGAAGAAAAGTAACGCTATAGTTAAATAAATATAAATATAAATATAAATAATATAAATATTATATTTTCTTCAATGCATTGATGTTTTTCCCTGGGCAGGGTAGTCTTAGGTTAAAGATATGCAGAAACATGCAGGCTGCAAGGTTTTCTGCAAGTATATCAAAGAGACTGTGTCAAAGTTGCAAATATCCAGGCTTAAATAGATGGAGGCAGACAAGTCTGCTCCTTTGTACATAATCTTAAAAAAATCAGAAAAATATTTATCTAATAGTAATTTTAATGTCTCAATGGTTTTTTTTTTTTCATTTTTTCAAGGACAAAACTATTTAATTTACCTAGGAAGAGACTGAATTAGGTCACTTCCTTTTTTTTCCTTAGATTCAAGATGGAATATTATAATAGTTCCTTTTAAGTCTATATAGATTGGCCTGCACAGATGCTGTGATTCATCGTGTGAGCCTATTTATGCTCTTTTATTTTGCTGCGTAGGACAAGTTGTTCTTTATCTGTTCTTTTATGAGCATCCCATTGAATACCTCCATGCATGCAAAATGGCACATTGTTTCCTAGACCTTTTTTTTTCTTACTCAAGAGAAAAGGAAAAAATGAACCCCCTAAACCTGCAATAGATATTTTCCCAGTTTTCTGCTCAAAGCATTTAATTGTTCTAGTCTTTCTTTATAGAACATAACACTCAGTCTTCTGCTGTTTCCAGTGAAGAAATCTCTTGGTTGCTGCAACTGGTTATCAGCTTTTTTAATCCCTGTATGTTTGTTTTGGTTTCTTTCAGTGGGTTGTTTTTTTTTGTTTGTTTTGGTTTGGTTTTGTTTTTTTTTAAGATAACAAGTTGTCCTCCCATTTGCAGTCTAGGTTTGAGAGTAAGGATAAGGACTTTTTTTTTTTTTAAAGTGTGCCTGCAAGAAATTTTTACAAGGAATATAAATGTGGTGGAGGTTCTTTCCTGTAGCACACTTACACTTATGTTGAAAACTAACTTCTTACACAGATTAATCTGCCTAAGAGGTCAATCTGGAAAATTTAGGCATGTATCTTATGATTTCACACTGTTGTGAAAAAGAAAGCTCTGTTTTTATCATCAAATATTTAATTTACCCATTTCGATTTTTAAGAGTGATCAGGTGCTGCAGTGCGTTCCGGGGGGAGCACTGAGCGTCCCTCCGTGGCTTCAGGGGCTGTCCAGGCTGCTCCAAGGCATGGGAGGGCTGGCCAGGTCCCAGCAAGTTTTCACCCAACCCACCGATGGTCCAGGCGCGCTGAAGAAGGAGAGACGAGCAGAGGGGCTTCCCAGATGGTTTATCCAGCCCCGGGGACGTGCCGGGGAAGCACTGGCATGGGGGGTTACAGTAACATAAATACAGACACGAGGGGGCGGGGGAGGGTACAACATCCAATAGGGGAGCACTGCGGGGTTTGAATTTGGCAGGCTTTGTGTAGGATTACACAATACAGAGCCCTCCGGGGGGTGGAGAACCGATACTGAAGGGAGGGGAGGGAACATAGCAGAGCCTGGCCATGGGATAGACCTAAACTGGCCAGAGCACACCGCAACAATCAGGTATTTAGTTTATGTAGTTTGGAAAGTTCCATTTTTGAGGTTTAGACCATGTGAAAAATTTTGGTAACTAAAATAGGTTCTCAGGAGATGAAGATTTATGTAAGAGGATGATGGGCAATCATTTTATCTTTCTGAATTTTTTATAAAATTTTGATGGAGTGATAGATGGGCCTTGAGTGGACTCTACAGGTATTTCTGTATGTCTTAGTGCAAATATGTTTTCCATCAATCTCCAATCTCTTTTTCTCCAGGGTGTTAATTTTGAAACTTGTAGCTGAAATGCTGACGTAAGAGGTAGTGTAGTATGTGGGTTTAGAAAATTATTGTTACCTTGTGAAGGAAGCTCAGGGAAGGGAGGAATTGTATACAGGGAAAAATAAATGCAGTAGATAAATCATGAAGTAAACTGGCTAAGAAAGTACAAATGATCAGGAAGAAAAAGGAAAATACATGAAATGAATAAACCCAACAAGAATGTTGCTTTGGGAAGGATCCTTTGCAAGTAGATAATGAGTTCTAGTCAGGCCACATCTTAAAATCCCAAACCTGCCAATTGTTTTCTCCAGTACAAATTATTCTTACATATAAAGAGAAATGAGCATTGAGTCTAAAAGGGCCTCTGAGAAGTTACACAGAAAAATTATTGTAAAATTACTGCTTAGCCTTTGGTAACAAGAAGAATTGGGAATCTGGGGAACTGTAGTATTTCGTGAACTGTAGTACAGACCATTACTGGTCTGTGTGACTTTACATTTTGCAGGGTTAGCATTCTGGTAAAAATACGGGATTTGTAATGGAAGGTTTGTAGTCAGCTGGAGAAGGCAATATAAACATTGTGTTTTCTGGCAGTGTGAGACTTGAGGAGGGAAGGCAGTTTCCTTTTGACCTTAATTTATGTGCTGATAAAAGTAACTTTGGACAGACAAATGTTTTGCCTTTCAAATTAGATTTGTGTACTCAGATTTGCATCAGCAACCCAGTTACAAATGCAATGATGAGACACTTCCAAACTTGTCTTAAAATATCCAGTCAAATTTCAGCCCAAGTCAGCATCTCTTTCAAGCTACAGAAGAAAGATATAGTCATTTTTTGACACTATCTGGAAACTGATAGAGTTCTTGAAGAAATATAGGGACGAGCAGAGAAGATTTACTTTTTAGGAAATTAAATTAACATTAATTTCCTAGAATGTTGCTAGTGCTAAATTACATTTATTTTATCAGTGCTTTTGATTATACTTGTGAACAACTGCTAGGGATAATGCTCATAACCTAAATGGTTTATAAACCATCAACTTTACTGAATTTCAATAGACAAATAGAAAAAAATTGGGAGACAAAGGTGTTAAAAGGAGTTTAAATATTGCTGTTACACTTTGATGTTTATTTTGTGTTAATACATCCAGAGTTACAGGTAGCAGTAGTATGAACATGTACACAGAGAGATGGTCATAGCCACAGGGTTGAAAGTCCAAAATATGAGGGCAGCATATTAAAATGGAAAAAAAAAATGATATAAGGAGAGCCAAGAAAAAGTTAAAAAGTCTGGTTAATATGACATATGACAGTGAATGTAAATTAATAGTCTTATTTATGTCAATAAGGTTTATCGACTTTACAGGTAACATATTCCAGACTCTCTGTTTTGGAGGGGAAGGAAAAATAACAAACAAACAAACCAAACCCCACCAACTTGTTGAGTACATAAGCTAAACAAATACCTTTTTAAAGAAACATTTATTATTCAAATTAAAATTGTGACTGAGCAGTCTGTCAGAGGCTGCCAGAAAGGTTTATCCCAGTCACACCCAGTGAAAGTAAATACAGAATTACTGCTGAAAGTTATGGGACTATTCTAGGCTCAGAGCACAAAGAGGTCGGAGATTACAGAAATATATACTGTGATAAGCAGATTTTTTTTACAACACTGATGCTCTTTATAATGGGAAAGTAACAGCAAAATCATCACAAAATCACAGTAAAAAAACAAGAACTAATGTGGTTTTTTTCCTTTAAGGCAAATCTAGGGATTAATTGAAATATTAATAAGTGGGAGTGTTTCCACAATTATAATATAATTATAATTACTCTTGTTTACTTATGTGGCACAGTGTGAGTGCATGAATCTGTTTTCTGACACAACACAAATTATGTACAGCTTGACTTGCAGAAATAGATCATCTTTGTGGCTAAGAAGAAAGCACTAAGGAGGCCTTTAACCAGCGTTATTTTTCAGTGGCAAACCAGTTGTTGGTAAAATTTGCCAATCCTACTGAGTGCTGTAGACTGATTTCTTACATTACTGGAAATTAAGGAGTGAGAAAATAAAATTGATTAAAAAATTTTTTTCCATGCTACACGGCATTTCTCTCAGTACTATTTTTTTTTTTTTTACCTAGGCTTTCTTTTCACAGAAATATCATTTAATAGTTGTTGCAACCTTGGTGTAGTAATAATTCTCATCCATATTCCCTAAATAATTATAAAAAAAAAAATTGTCATGTTTGACAGAGATGTAAAAGTAGTGTTCTATTCTTCATAATTCTCCACCTGTGTTCTTATCATAAAACAGCATTTAATTGTGCATTTTGAGGTTTTAGCTCTTTTTTAAATCTCAGGAGACTGTTACCAAGGTAAAAATGTCTTTCCATATTTGTCATAATAAAAAAAATATGTATCAGAAGCAAAAACGATTTAAAGCTATTTTGTGAGAATGTTCATGGATGAAAGGAGTGTGCTAAGTCATAATCATAGAATCACAGCGGTGTCAGAATCTGGCAGTGGTCAGCACTGTGTACATCTGCGCATAAAGGTACTATCCCAGCCCTAAATACCTTGAAAACTCCATGGACCAGATTGAAAGAAAGCTATGAGAGAACAGTTTTCAATATGAAGAACTGATGAAGAGCAGAATTTGCTAAGGGCTGCAGTGTAAGTTTGCAATAGTTAGACTCTACTGAGTGACACCAGTGACATCCTTCTGAAGGTAATATGATCAAAAGTACCTCTGCTATTCATTGTACTTACCATCAAACATAAAATGTGAATTTTTTACTCTCTGCCCCAGCCTTGAGGTTCCTGATTTAATTCTGTATTGTCTCACAGCAAGAGACTAATGGTGAATTTTCCTTGTGTGAATGTAGTTTTAGATAATTAGTTCTACAAATATACCTTCCGATAATCTTGAAAAGATTTTTTCACCTCTGAGTTTCTTTCTTTATGTGCCAATAACATTATATAATCAAAATTAGAAAACTAGTATACCTAGCATGAAATAACTCCTCTACTTTGTGTTTACCTCCTGTAGTGAATACTATTATGAAGCTGTCATTTACTGCCTTCCTGTGGCATAAAGAAACCCCTTCTGACTCAGTAGTATCCAAAGATCCTCTGCTTTTTTTCAGGCTTAGGACTGAGTGATGCCTGTCCTAGAGCTCACAATAATTTAAACTGGTGGGGGAAAAAAAATCAACCTTTGGGGGAGAAAAAGCCAAATTGTTTGGTAATAGGATGCTTCTGAACATGTGCAGTGAGGTTGGTATTGTTAAAACGATTGAGAGAGGGGAAGATACATTAATGATTACAATGCAGTTGAGAGGTTCAAAGGTGCAGAATAAATGTTTCTTGTGCAGGTGTTTGCAGCCCATCCATGGGATTCATGCATCATGAATCTAGCAATACTGCTAGACCTTCACTGCCTGATAGTTCAGTCTTAATGTTTAAAGGTGTCATTTGTGTGAAGTGGAGAAAAAAAATCTGGAAAGATATTAAGAAACATATAAAAAGGACTGTTCTACATAAAACAATATGTGTTTTTCCCATATATGTGTAGAAAATGGAATGTAAATTAAATCTTTATGACAATGTTTTGTTCTCCTCTCTAACTTGTATGGCTGTGCAGATGCCTGATTATGTTTACCTATAAGTAAATGTTTGCTCTCATAGACAGGATTTTTTGTATTAAAAAATATCAGTGAACTAGTATCAAGTTCTGTTACACAAGCTGGCCTTTAATTTGCATTGTATTGTCAAGGAGTCACTTAAGGCAAAACATTGCCAGCTGGAAGTAGTTTTAAATGTAACTTAGTATTCACTCTTGCAGTCATTCTCTTTATTCCAGATTGTACCTCATAATGTTATACCAACATTATAATTGAAAAATCTAATGGAAACAATTAGCATCAGAAATGCTTCATGCGTAATATTTACTTGTATTTGTACAGATTGTGGCATAACTCCTTAAAGGAGAACAGAAATATTTTTAACCCAGCCTATATACGGACATTCCACAAATAGGTATGGCAGTGCTTTGGAGAAAAAATCCCTTTGAGTAATCAATCCTTTCTACTCTCTTATCCTCATTTCCATCTCCTGCTTTACTCGAAACATAAAACTTGTACTACTTTTCATTCTTCAGGAGTTTCTTTACATCTGGAGGCTGACAAGGTCAGATCAACAGGCAGATCTAAAGGAACTTTAAAGCTTGACTATTATCATTTCTGATTTTAAATATGCATTACAGTGAGCATCAGAGTCACCTGATGATTTCATCACTGTAAATTTTAATCCTAGTCACAAGAGTCATTGGATGATAGAATGAATCATAAAATGGTTTGGCACCAAAGTGGTCTTCAAACACTACCTAGTTCCAGCTCCCCTGCTGTGGGCAGTGACATCTTTCACCCCACCAAATTGTTCAGGGCTCCATCCAACCTGCCTCGAACACTTTTAGGGATGATGCTTCGAATTCTCAAGGCAACCTGTTCTGGTTCCTCACCTCCTCCTGAGTAATGAGTTGCCTCCTAACATCTAACTCCAATCTCTTCTTTTTCAGTTTAAAGCCATTCCCACTTGTCCTATTACCACATGCCCTTGTAAAAAGTCTCTCTCCAGTTCTTTTCTAGGCCCCCTTTAGGTACTGCAAGGTTGTTATGAGGTCTGCCTGCAGCCTTCCCTTCTCCAGGC
>VYZT01048179.1:27173-46370 GCA_013400735.1 Pomatostomus ruficeps
TTTCTGGGCTGCAAGTGCACATTGCCAGCTCACATCTAATTTTTCATCTTCCAATATCCCCAAGTCTTTCTCCTCAGGGCTGCTCTCAACCCATTCTCAATCCATATATCTTTGTGTATACAAAGGATACCTCAGGAAAAACAATCTCTTCTTTTGATCCTTTCCTGTAATCCATTGATTAATTGTTTATTGGAACGAAAATCAGAAACCGTAATTCTTCACTGGATGAGTGCCATGGCCATCAAGCCACACAATTATTTTCTTGTCATTAAATACAGGCTTTGTCGTACTACATGTCTTGTCATGAGAACTTTGCTGAATAAGCACCTATTTTTACACTGGGCATTGTGTGATAACAAGAAACTTTTATCACCTAAGAAAATGTATTTAATATTTTTGAGGATATAGTTCATATTCATATCTCTGTGTCAGTCTATTCAGTCTGTCTTTTGACGTTCTGTTCAGACCGAAACACAAGTGCTCCCCTTCTGCCATACCCATAGAATCAGTTCACAGAGCCAAATTTGGGATTTGACAACAGTTAGGTAGATGATTTTTCTGAAATGTCTAAAGTAGAGGGGGAAAAAAAGCAGAAGAAAACAAAGTCCAGTGTTCAGGGAGCTGCATTATAAGTGTCTCACTGCTAGACACTTTCTCTGGGGGAGGTCAAGCATCACTGACAGTGCTGGGATCTACTCAGATCTGAGCACATAAATATCAAGTCCATGGAGGCTTATGTTGAGATGGCATCAATCTCCAGGAAGGCACACTTTTCCTTTATACAAGAGAATCCTGTGCATGTGGGTGCCTCTGAGTGTGATCTCAAACATTTTTGAATATGCATAAGAACTTAAATTTTTTTTTTGATTGTCAGAGGAACCAGTGTTAACTCCTGCTGGTGATAAGCAGACCTCTCTGGAGTGTCTCAATACCTTCCCTCCTCCCACTCCTATACAATTTATAATGCTCCCAGGCTACTTTTAGCCAGTTGCTGTAGTGAATTGGAGGAAATCAATTCAGGAAATAACCATTAACTTAGATGTTTTGCTTAAAACTTAGAAGGTTCAATTCAACTATCATCAGTCAGCAGCAGTAGGAAAGAAGAAAAGGGGTCACAGGGCCTTGAGTAAGTTACATGGGCTTTTCTTCAGTTCTCTACCCAAATAAAAATAGATTAAAATGTTTAAGAATTAGCTGAAAGTGAAAATAGATGGGGTGAGTTTTTTTCATTAAAATGAAAAACTAGGGGAATTGTTTCTAATGGAACAAAGCATCCTACTCCAACCCAAAGGTAAACTGCTGCTGTAGAACACACTTGTGCTGAAAGAAAAGGCACTGTCAAATTAGGTTGATAAAATGGGATGACAAAGAGATGGCACAGGTACATGTACCTAAAAGCATTTGGAGGACAGTATGACTACAAACCTGCAGGATACTTCAGAGAGGATGGAGAAGGATTTTCCATCCTTTCCTTTGACACTGTTCTATTTTCTCCTTGAAAACTGGTGCCTGGCATGGAGAACAGAACCCAGGCATTCTGTGTCCCAAATTAATTCCCCATAAAGCAAGGCAGTTGTTTACTAGCTCCCTCTCTTACTGAGTATTCAGTGAAAAAAAGTGGATCAGCTTTAAGGAGAAGAAATTGCATATGTCCCATGTTCACGTTGCTGAGTGGGAGTTCAGCCTTGCTGTTATTGGGACCAGGATGGATCTAAATGTGGCACTCTGGTCTTCCCGATGAGCATCGAGTCAGCACACAACACACACAGCAGGGCCAGGCTCACTCAGCTACTTCTGTGGGAGATGTTCCATTTTTGCACCTTACTTAAACATGCAGTGAACCAGAGAGAGAAAGCGTGATGACCCAGGCTCAAATCTCTGCTTGCAGTCAATCAAGTTGGTGAGCATATTTGAACCTGGTTCTCATATATACTGTGTGCTAAAAGTGGGGCTAATGGTAAATGGATTGCTATCAGTGTAAATGTAAACCTGATTTTCTTTTCATCTTAAACAATTTAGTAAGTTTATAAATAGTTCTGTGAAGGCCAGCATTGAAATTTTAAGTCCAGTCAAATATTTCCACCCTAAAATTTTTAATCTCTTACCTTGAGAATGAGATCCAGGCCTCCTAGGACTTTGCAGATAAATTGCTGAATTTTCATGCGAAAACAGCACGAATAGCCGTAAGCCCTTGTGCAGTATGGTCCAAGCATGAGGTTCCTGCCAATAAGCTGCAGAAAGCAAGTCCAGGTTTTTATTCTTAGAGAGAAAATTGGTGCTTTTACAGGTGATGAAATTTATTACACCTCCATTTCTATTGCTCTTCACCAATCCCCAGATGTAAACCAAGCAGTAATTCAAAGGTTCTATCCAACACTGTGACCTTCACCTGTGGTCTTATAGGCAGGCCACAAAACTGATCAGGAATTTCAACCACTACTGCAAGGATTTTGCAATGTAATGGGGAAATCATTATCTAAATCTTGTATTGTATTCACTCCAATACTAACAGTAGGGTTTTGCTATATTCGGTCTGGAATTGGAGTGATGACACTGTGTTTTAGGGTGGTCAGACTCATTATTTTTTAATTCCTCATAGTCATTTAATTCCATTTTAGACAGAGTTATCTTTCATTCCTGTCTTTAAATATTTTATGTAGTTATTTCAAAGTTTTAATGGTCAACAGTTGAGTGTCAGCCCTCAAAATCATTCACAGGTCACTGTGTATCCGTAACAGTTTTAGTTGAAAAATACATCAATGAACATAGTGCAAATGTACTTAGAGACCATTTACCATGACCATGAGAGTCACCACTGATCACTGGAGCAGAAATTAGAAAGGAATCACACCAACAGCAAGGCCAGCATAGAGAACATATTTAGAAGAGAGTTTGATGCATCGTTTCCCATTTCAAAGTGATGCACTAGCATAGATCCCTCTCATAATCAAATAACCATGATATTTTAAAACACTGTGTCATCTGAGATTTGAAGATAGTTCAGAATCCCTGTGTGATACCGAAAACAGTAAATGAGTGACTTTGACATTATCATGAAAAGATTTTAGGGGAAGGCTATATGGGTCATGCAGTTGTTCTCAGGAGTTTTTAGGTTGACTGCTACATATCTGCTTGGGAAGAGGTAAAACTAAAAAGTTGACTTGGAAATCTGATCCTTTAAATACTATTCATTCTGCTAGTAAATACTGACTTCTCCTCCACCGGTAAACTGGTATGAAAAAACAATTGAAAAGAAAAAATTAAATGGTGCTTTTCTTAGGTGGAGACACCACTAATAGAGACAAGTGCTGTGCTATATCAGGCATTCATTTTCATTGTTACCTTTTCAGGATTATTCCTCAAATAATTTAAAGATACAAACATTTGGGAAGACAGGGTTTTTTTCTTTCTTAGTGATAAATGAAGGCCTGTCTTCAGTAGAAACATTATATTTTTTCTTAGAAATGCTGAGAGTTCTTCATCTGTGAAAATGTGTAAAAATCTGCTGGATGGAAGCATTAAATGCCTAGAACACAATCTCATCTGCTAAAAATGTAGGTACTTGAGTATTTATGGTTTTTCCTCTCCAAGAAATCTTAGGTTGTGGGGCATTCTGGGGGTGCTCTGTCCAGGGCAAGGAGAAATATCTTTGTGCAGCTGTCAGTGGGTAGAGTGTCATCAGGGTTGATGCTCTGCTGGCTCCCACTGTGTGGTCCTCTTTTAGACATGGTCACCTCTAGTGTCAGCAAGGTGCTCCAACCTTTCCCTGCTGAGTTTCCTGACAGCTCTGCCAGCTGTGGGGTAGTTTCCAGACATCTGTGAACCAGTTCGACATCATCCACTTGTATTCAGTTATGTTAAGAATCATAGAATCACAGTATCATGGAATGGTTTGGGTTGGAAGGGTCTTTAAAGGCCATCTAGTGCCAACCCTCCTGCCATGGGCTGGGACACTTTCCACCAGGCCGGGTTGCTCAAAGCCCCATCCAACCTCGCCTTGTTGTACATTAAGAATATATATGTGCCTGTGTCTATACGCTTTATAAGGTTTTCATTTGAAAATGTGTAAATTGTGAAAATTTACATCAAAATAAATCAGTGCAGTCCATAGTGGTTTCAGAAATAAGGAAAATAAAATGTATAGCTGAACTCTTCCCAAGCTGTCAGCATCCTGTTGGTGAGCTCACTTGACCAAGGGTATCCTCTATGTGCTAAAAGAGGCAAAGGATTTAAAATGGTCAAATTGTAAACAAAGAATGCTTTATATGGTGAATGCAAAGTAGAATAAATTCTTTAAAATAATAGGAGAGGAGTACCAGATTGAACAAGCAGTAAATTATTTATTCCCTTTGGACAACTAAACTACTCTGAAAGAGAAAAGCTTTTATAAGAATTGATTGTGTACTAGCACATTATGACTGGAGCAATACCACACCATACTAGTTCTTCAGGGTTTTTATTTCTGTAATATTTTTATGTAATAGCCAAAACAATAAATAAACCCCAGAATTTTCTTTGTACTCTTTGTGTGGTGGGATAATGCAGCACCCTTGTCAGGCAAGAAACTACACAGTCTGTCATTTATTCTTATTATTGGCTAATATAGTATCTGATGCGGGGATGTTAGTTCACAAGAAATCTAGACAGGAAATAACACGAAAGGCTGTTAATCCCCATTAAGAATAATAACAGTGTCATGAGAAATATGAGGACACTGTTCCATTACGGGTGTTAAATGATGGGGAATGCACCATCCTAAGAAGCTCTCACTAACATCCTTTCTATCTGCAGGTTTCCGTGAAAGCGCATTTATGACCCTTTGTACAGCATTTGTCATCATGAACATAACCTTTAGAAGGTTTCCCCAGTTAGCTCCTCTCTCCCCCACTTCTAACACCTGGCCTGGGTCACAGTGCATCTGGTCCTTACCACCGCAGGCGGGTGGAGGACACGACAGATCTGTGTTTGCACATGTCCAGTACTAACACCATGAGGATTACAGCCCCCAGCTGTAGGGAGAGGACAGACACCGCATGGAGAAGCGAGTTGTGACCTTCTGCTTGGTTTTGTCACGGTCTCCGACTGCTCAGGAAGAGCACCTGCATTTGAGACCAGTAGTTTAAATATCACAGTTTGGTCATTAATTGCTGTGCAGGTGCTAACCCTAAATCAAAATCTATAAAATGACAGCCATAAACTTTGGGATACAGATTTTACTGCTGACCTCTTGGTGATATCATGGCCAATTAAAATTGTTAAGGTGTGTTCACTGTGCTCCCTGGAACCTGAAGTTCAGTTCTATCTCCAATACATAATTTGAAATTTCTAGTGCCCTGAGTACTGTATATGTATAAGAGACTGAAAATGCCTGTAACCTCTGTATAATTAAGGAAAGCAGTTAAAATAGGACACTGGAATGCATAGCAATATATCACTATGAACACTTTTTTTCAGACATTGTTTCAAACAATAAATTTTAAAAAGCATTTATAAAAAAATTACCTTTAATTTTTCAGAGATCGGTCAAATTTGTATTTTCAGTCTACCACATTTTAGATTCATTCTGCTATCTTATATATATAAAAACTTGATTTCTTGATGGATCTTGATTGTTCTGTAATTCTATATACAACTTAATTTCTAACAGTTTAAAACTCCAGTCTATTATAAACTTTTGCCTCATTAGACAGTGCCTGAAAAACATAAACTCTGTATTGTTAGAACAAAAAAAGTTATTGATCACATTTTTAACAGGATCATTAAGTTTAATAAAAACCTGAAAATCTTCTGAAGAAACTAATGGTATGTTTTGGTGTGGCAAGACAGGATTGTGACTCTTTGCTAATATATAATTTGTACTAATACAAATTATGACGTGATATTTATGAACTGTATTTGGCATAATACATAAAATCTGAGCTAAAGGTAGAACTACCAATTTGCACTTTGGCTAAAAAATACTTTTTTATTGGTCATAGTGGTTCCCACCCTGAGAATTTAATAACGCCATGTTTTGGGTTAAGTTAGTAAATGGGAAGTTAAATTTTATAGGCTAATCACTTCCTCTTATCAAAGTTTACTTCTCTATAATAAGAAGAACACATCATTTCTTTTATATATTGCACATTTCTAATAACTGTTACCTAGTATGTTTTGTCAAGGTAGTAGAAATATATTACATCTAGATAGCACGATGCATGGAGAGTCCCATGGGTCTGGGAGCAGTGTCCAGAAGTACTACTAAAGCTGTCCATGTGGAAATCCTACAAACAAGGCTGTATTTTCAGGCTGCTCTCCTCCCCAAGGCTTGTGCCTCTTAACTCTGGGCTGCAGATAGGTGCACCTAGCTACTCCAAATTCACCTGCTCGAGCCACTGGAGACCCTGGCAAACTCCTCTAAGGCAAAGCCATCTGAGGTGCTGCCTGTTACTATCTTTCCCCTTCACTCCTTCTTTGTTAACAGGTCAGCAGTGAGAACGCTCACCTGGAAAAGAGAAAGCCCATTTTCCAGTCTCTCCTTAGTCTGACAGGTTTTCAGTCCATGTTGTCTGTCTGCTAGGTGCTCTGAGCTTCTGCCAGCTACCACTCCTTCCCTAAGGGCAGATGGCTCTGCATCTGTCCCCGCTGGTTTTTTTTTCTCTGTAATAGTGACTCGTCAGACTGCTGTCACCGTGTTCCCTAACCTTTGCAAAGCATCCTTGCCATGGAGGCCCTGGCTAAAAGGAAGCAGCATTCTCCTGAAGGTCGTGTGTTTTGTGTACCAGCCTTACAGTTTGTTACTAAAAGGCTCCCTCATGGTGAGAGCAACAGGCAGGGAATAGCAGGCTGGGAAGCCTGCTGCAGGATTTTACCTTGGGGCAGGGGGTGTGCGTGTCTCCTGAGCCTGAATGAAAAGGTGCCTGAGCCACTGCAGTGCAGTCCTGGTGCCCACACTGAGTGATAACTAAATCCCATTACAGACCAAGTCAGCATTTTCCCAACTGGGGAACATCCCTTTTCCCCAAGGCAAGGAACATGGAAATACTTGTGACTGTGGTGGGGGGAAGGAGGGAGCACAGCAGCCCAATTTTGATCATCTTGGCACATCCAGTGGTGAAAAGGATGCAGTGTGTGAAGAGACAGGGAACTTCAAGGTGTGAAAAGTTCCCTCTAAAGATCCCAGGCTCCCATGTAGTAGAGAGGCTGAGGTGCCTGTGGCACAATTGACTGGGTCTAAGTGACAAACTGCTCTTTGTGGGTTGTTGATGGTTTGGGTTCTCTCTGTTTTTAATATGGGGACTTACTTGGATCATTTAGTTGTATCAGCTCCATTTTTATATTCTAATTTGCCCAGTTATTGCGCTTTTTTTCGGTCTGTTACACTTTGTTAAGTTATGCATTTTTATGGTTTTTCGTCCTACTGCTAATACGCTTAATGATATGCAAAAAAAATCATCATGTAATTGGACCTAATTTTTTTTTGTTTGTGTACTTCACAGCAATGAGTCTGTTTGGATCTAATATAGTCAAATAAAGGTAAGAAAGGAAATAAAATCCAAACACTTGGTGCTTGTTACTTTACAAAAGGGGAAAAAAAACCCAGCCTAAACTTGCAAATTTATTTACCTGAGTAAAATAAAGGCATGACTAGTGCCCAGAACATCTGACATAAGGGCTATAAAATCATCTTTATCAAGGGCACATGAAGGAGGCTGAAATTTTGCATTTAATCTGAAACTCCACAGATCCTTCAGAAGTGGCTGGCTTGTAATATAAAATTAATTAGCCATGATACAGGGGAGAAAAAAGAAGGACTGGAAACAGCTGCAAAGAGTTAGGGTTATGCCATGTAGCCCACGATGTAATTATTCAGGCATTTCAGTCAGGTAGGAGGGAGGATATTCAGGGAGATGTAGGCAGGGCAGAGGTTACAGAGTGCAGGGTAGTCAGGGGAGAAGATGTTTGCACCACAGATGTTATGGCCATGCCTGGACCTGGTGGCAGGATGGGTTGTGCAGCTGGCAGGCACAGACCCACTCCTCTTAGTGAAGGGTTTGCTGTCCATCTCACCAGCAACTGATTCACTTCTGGGTCTCATTGTAACATTGTATGATGGACTCCAGGAAGACTCAGATGTCCCAATTTGTAAATTGTTGAGCATCTGAGCCTGAGTTTCCTGTACAGGTGTGCATTTCAAGGCCCCTGGGAAATAAAATGTAGGTCAGGATGCCATACCCTATTGAGTCCAGCATAGGTGATATAAGAAGAAAAGATGGCATATGGCATCTGTGTCATGTATGACCCATGCCGAAGTCCCAGAGCATTGCCTCCAGGCTCTCAGCCCTCCTTAGTCTGGGTGGGGTACTCACCAAGAGGCAATACAGCACCCAGGACCACTGGGCCCACATAGTTCAGAAGGAAAGTCATACTTTTGAAAGCTGGGCATAGGAGTTTTATGGGCCTGGACATATTTGTGCTATTTAATTTGTTTGGCAAAAGTTTGTGCAGATAATCTATCTGAAGTGCACATCTTATGATGGAATAGAGTCTTTTATGTCCATAATGCATGACTATTATATTACAGTAACAGGCAGGACAAGGAAATAACAAATGGGAAGATAAGAGATTAGTATAGTCTTTTAAAAATGTCTGTTATTATTCAAAACTCTGTAACTGTCATTGCTGAAGACCAACTATGTTATAAAAACACTGTATAATATTACCTGAATTATGGAATCATGGCTTCTAGAGGCATAAATACCATTATTTTGGCATTTCTGCTATGGTGTCAGTACATAGTTCTGCTTGTTCTATAGAATGTGGAAAAGCTAAATCAAAATTTCCTGACAGCTTCTGATTCAGCAATTTTTACAGTCAGTAGAGGTTATACCTACCTGAAAGCCGGTTTGAAATATGGGGGAAAAAAAAAAAAGGAAGTGAAAAGAGAGCATAAAAGAAGAGAAGGCAAAGAAAGAGACCAAAGACCTTAGAGAGGTGAAGGAGCACCTACTGGGTGCTTCATCCAGTTGGCAACCAGTCACTGGTGGGGTTCCCCATGGCTCAGTATTGGGGCCAGTCCTATTTAATATCTTTATCCATGATTTGGACAAGGGGATTGAGGGCACTCTCAGTCAGTTTGCAGATGACACCAAGCTGGGTGAGAGTGTTGATCTGCTGGAGGGCAGGAAGGCTCTGCAGAGGGATCTGGACAGGCTGTATTGATGGGCTGAGGCCAAAAGTCTGAGGTTCAACAAGGTGAAGTGCAGTTTCCTGCACTTGGGTCACAACAACCCCAGGCAATGCTACAGGCTGGGGACAGAGTGGCTGGGAAGCTCATGGAAAAGGACTTGGGGATGCTGGTCCACAGCAGCTGAACATGACCCAGGTGGCCAAGAAGGCCAATGGCATCCTGGCCTGTATCAGCAATAGTGTGGCCAGCAGGGTCAGGGCAGAGATTGTCCCCCTGCTCTCGGCACTGGTGAGGCCACACCTCGAGTACTGGTTCTAGTTTTAAGGCCCCTCACTGCAAGAAGGACATTGAGGTGCTACAGCATGTCCAGAGAAGGGCAACAGAGCTGGTGAAGGATCTGGAGCACAGATTTTATGAGGAGCAGCTGAGGGAGCTGGGGGTGTTCTGCCTGGAGAAAAGGAGGCTCAGGATAGGCCTTATCACTCTCTATCACTCTCTACAACCACCTGAAATGTTAGGTGGGGGTTGGCCTCATCTCCAAGGTAACAAGTGACAGAATGAGAGGAAATGGCCTCAAATTGCACCAGGGAAGGTTTAGATTTGGTATTAGGAAAATCTTCTTCATCAGAATGGTTGTCAAGCATTGGAACAGACTGCTCAGGAAAGTGGTTAGGTCACCAGTCCTGAAGGCAAAGACATGCAGCTGTGGAGCTTAAGTGGGTATAGCCAGGTGGGGGTCAGTCTCTTCTCCCAGGCAACCACTGAGAGAATGAGAGAACACAATCTTAAGCTGCGCCAGGGGAAGTTTAGGTTAGACATCAGGAAAAAATTCTTCACTGAAAGAGTTATTGGGCACTAGAATAGTCTGTCCAGGGAAGTGGTGGAGTCACCATTACTGGACATGTTTAAAAAAAGACTGAACATGGCACTCAGTGCCAAGGTTTAGTTGAGGTTGTGTTAGGTCATAGGTTGGACTTTTCCAACCTAGTTCATTCTGTGATTCTGTGATTCTGTGACATAGTTTAGTGATGGACTTGGCGGTGCCAGGTTAATGGTTTGAGTCGATGATCTTAAGGGACTTTTTCAGCCTTAATGATTCTGTTATTCTAGGAATACCAGACTGAATGAAATCGGAGACCAGCAAACATGGTTAAAGTGTAGTTATTATCCAGTTAACTCAAATTGACTTGAACACACTTGGGAAGGGTGTTCAGCTCACCTGGTTAATGAACAGTTCATGAATTGACAGTCTTCCTTCTCATGGAGAGGAGAACTGGGTGTGCTTCATACAGCTTAAATGCCGGAGCAAAATGCATTCATTTCAGTGGCATCTACTCAACTTGTGCAAATTATGTGGATTACTTAGATTAATCAATAAAGTTAATTTCCTGTCTTCTCTGCCCATCTTCTAAACAGACCAGAACACATAGAGGAGAGGCAGAATTCCTCAGCTCCACAGAGGATGGTAGTTTGAATATTGGCACCTGCAGACAGATGCCTCTGGAAGGTAGCAGATAGACAAATGGAAAATAAAGACCCAGTGTCAGGTCAGGAACTTGCATGGCTGGTGAGGGGGACAGCTTGCAGCTGTCAAAGAGTTTGAACACACATGCTCCAGAAAAGACAGATAAATAGACTGTGATATTCAGGAACTCTTTTGAGCCTTGTTTTACAGAGAGATGCTTTGCATTTGTTGGTCAAAGCAAACTTCTGCTTATAACCTCTTCTCTCTGCATGAAAAGCTAAATTGCTAAGAATACCAGTAAACTTCCTTTTTCACCGAATTTTTAAGAAACACACTTAAAACTGACATTTTAATACTATTTTCTGTACTTGCAGCCATTTTTTTTAAACTATGGTTATTCACAGTATTTATTTAATATGTGAGTACTTTGCAACATCATATGGATTTCCTGGAGTTTGGATTGACAGTGGCCAGTAAGTTGATAAGCCAGCTTGTCCTGCATGGTGCTGGGGATTGATTTGCTTAACTTTTTGAAGTTATTGCCCAAATTTTTCCACACAAAGAACCAATCCTTTTCCACTGTGGTTTGTTAAGATAGGATTCAAATGATCAGATTTCACTGCTGACATCTGAGCTAATTGTCTAGACTGTCCTCGTTGTTGCAGGAGAGAAAGGGGCCTCGTGGATATCAGTTCACTTAAGGCAGACATTTAAAACAGATCAGATGAGTGACACGTTCTCAGTGCACACTTCTCTCTGGTGATTCACGTGAATCAAGATGATGTGAGTGTGGATGTTTCAATGTGAGCCTGCCACCCGCGAGTGACATTCTGCAGGGGGAGGATGATCCCCCTTTTAGCAAGGATTGCAGGTATAAGGGACCTTACTGAACAAAGCAGGCTTTTGATGATTAATTTCCTGCTATATTTCTTACAAATGCTTTGTCTCCAGAAGAAGCATGCATTTCAGAATGATTCTTACATGCTGGGCTTCTTTTAGACTGGTTTGGGTTTTGAGGAGGGAGGTGTTTTGGTTTTCTTCTTGTTCTTCCCTTGAAATGCTTAACTGTGGTTAGTTCAGCCAGAGTTTCTTGTGTGTCTGTTGCACAAATGTTCATGTGCAAAGCACAGTAATCCTTGAAGTCATGGCACTGAATTTCATTGCTTTTTAAAGACCCTTTAGGAGATTCCTAGAATCAGCTTGGGACCAGGAAGAAATAGTGCTGTGAATATTCACGTTTTAACACAAGATGTCATTCAGTGGAGTAACATCTGCTGCTTCCTTAATGTGTTGTTTTTTCCAGGAAACCGAATCAGTAACAGTTAAGTTTTATTTTGAATTTGTGCTGATAGTGTGATTCTTTGGATGAGAAGGGGAGAGTTTATCTGAATAGCCAGGAGCAGCGAAGAGCTCTTCAGTTTCTGGAGGTGCTACGAAAAAGTTAAGCAGCCTTTACATTGCTGCTAAGTGAAAGAAAACCAACACGAACCATGTGTGTTGAAAGAGTCAAAATAAGGCATACCTCTGGCTGGCCAGTTTAGTGGATCTAAGAACAGATTTCATCCTTGCTAAATAGCTCAGACACTTGCCATGGGTTTTGCAGTCTATGTATACGAGACCGAAATTCTGCCTTTTGCTGTCCTGCTGGTAAGCAGGGCCAGATCCTTAATGACCTACTTCTTATTATTTGGTAAAACAACATATATTATTCAGCAGGCTTCCCAATTAATTGATTTTCTGCTATTTGGGATATAAGTATTCAAGCTGATAACATAGATATGTTCATGATGGTAACACAGGCAGATAATGCCAGAAGGGAAGATTCAGGGATTTTTGGTTTTTAACTGATGCAGCAAAGTGTGTTCATTTGTTCATTAGAAGTGCATTTAAATTGGCTTAACCTTATGTCCATTTAGCTCTTCATAACACTTTAATACTGGCAGGAGTGAAGCCTCCCAAAGAACAATTCCCCTACACTTCCACACATGATGTTAAACAGGTCTGCTTTAATATTCTTTCACTGCATCAAGCAAATGTATAAAACAAACTCATTTATCAAATGAAAAGAATACAAACACTGAAATACAATTACTTTTCTGATGGCAGCTGAACAGGTAATGTATTGTAATGTATGACAGAATACCAAACAGATTCATTATGATTATTGCTCACCATTACAATAAAGGTAACCTTTTCCAGCATCTGATCCTTCGAGCATTTGTATACCTGCCTAACTTTGCAGATTACTTCAAAGCAACTGGTCCCAAGGGCATGTTTTTGGGATTGAGAATTTAATGCCTGGACTCTTAAATAATACATCACTTAAAGTGTAAGCAAGTAGATGAGTTAATTATTTAGTTTGTTTTTTGCTGTCGAAAACAATCACCAGCCAGTAGAGCAGATAGGTAAGAGTCACAGCTTGTAGAGATTTTTAAATACAGAGCAAAACAGAAAGCATTATGTTGCCATTTGCATACATTCCTAGAAGTAGCAGAGAAACCCAGCTTGCAAATCAGAAATTGTGAATGAATTCAGCAGATTTGTCAAACAACATGATTTAAAAATAACTGATGGGTATAGCATATGTCAAAACAAGCCAGGCAAGGCAGCTTCACTGCCCGTGCTCCTTCTTCTGTGGGAGTCAGCAGAGACTTGTTATCAGCCTTGCTGAGGAGAGAGGTTTACCTCCTAGTGCTGGGAGAGGGCAATCTCCTTGGAGCCTGCCTGCACCTCACCCCACCAACCCTAAGCCACTGTCCCAGGGCACATCTGCAGAGCCCTGCCCAGCAGTAGCCCTTTTATCCCTCTGTTAGCAGAATTTCTATTCTCTTTTGAGTCAGTTGCCTTCCCTGTCCTATGTGTTTTGGCTCAGAAACATTCTACTTCTTCAAAGCGTCGCAACACGGATTTGACAATCTGTTGGTGTTAAGCCAGGTTTGCATCAAAGCACAGCAGTGAAGTAATATCACATGTAGCGGCTGCGGAACTGATTTTTCCTTTCAGAGGTGTGGTTGATTTGCCGTCTTCCCCAAACATATGTAAGATCTTCACAGAACAGCATTACAGAAGGGGAAGAGTTTTATTGCTGTCCAGTTCATGAGCCAAAACAGCATACCAGGCCAGAGGAAGCATACCCTGTGTCATATACAAACCAGTGGGAAGTAAAAAAAAAAATGGGGAAAGAAAGAAATTTATGCTAAAATCTATTTATACGGAATATATACTCTGATATCTGAAAAATATTTGTATATCCTACATCAATATTGTTGCTGGAACATGGGAAATGTTATATCTCTACTGTTTGATTCTGGTTACTGTTGGAAAATTAATGGTTTTCTGGAGCAAATAAATCACCACTTGGCAGCTGTTACTGGCAGGACAGAAAGTAAAACACGCATACACTGTGCACAATATTTGCCTCCTTTTCTTTCTTATGAATGTGAATGAAATAAAGTATTGGTAGGTGTTTCCAACCAGCATTAAGCTGCTCTTTGTTAGTCTCCAAACAAGATGAATACATAAAGATTGGCTGTAGTTGGTTTTCTTTAGTGCCCAGCTCTGGTTCATTCAACAAGATGAAGTCATATTCACCTGGCCAGATTCAGACACATGAACAGTTTTCTTGAGGCATCCTTCACTGAAAAGGGTCTTGATGAATGCCTGGGATGGACCCTAAAGCTGGCAGATCCTCGTTATTGAAAGGTAAAGCATCATCTTCCCCTCCTGAATTCACATTCCAAATTCATTTGTTGTCTGGTAGTCATCTCTGCTCGGCGAGGGCGGGTCACCTGTACACCAGTGAAGTTTGCCTCTTGGTATCCAAAAGCAAGAGCTGCTCTCATTGGCTTCCATTAAGGCTCTGTCAGTGTTAAAGCCTCCACAGTAAGTCAGGGTTTGTAGCCTCACTTACCAAAGACAGAAATAAAACTTAGTTATGTGGTGAGCAACTCCCAGGATTTTCTGTTATGTCTCTGGGATGAATGGTGTATGTCCCATGGCTCTAGGTGGTCATCTAAGGAGCTGTGTGTGGGTGTGTTGCCTTGATGTCATCAGAAGGAACTTGGATGTCAGCTCTCATTGCCCTGACCTGCCCATGGCAAGCCTACATAAGACTGTAGGATATATAAGAGCTGCCTTACTTTGACCTTAGGCAGCAGGGCTGGAAGGACTCAGGAAGGCCATAGGGGCTATCTTACAAGACTGAGGTATGGTGGTACTTCTCAGATATGAATTGAGGTGTCAAATATTTTTTCGTGCAGATTAAAAAACATGGCTTTGGACAGTGTCAGTGTATTTCTTTCAATAGACGTTTACATGCTAAAGCAAAAGGAAACCTGCTTGTTTATTAAGTTCTCTCAGCTTTTGTTAGCTCTCTTTTCTTTGTGCCCTTCAGTTTCCTTCCATTAACCACCTAACACAACCCTTTTTTCTTTTATTTAGCTAGCTGTGCTTTTGTAGTCCTTTAGACTTTGAAAAGCCTCTGTGTCTAACCTCTTTCTTTCATAAGAAAGTACCTCTGCCACTTTCAGACTTCTGTGGCCATTCATGGTGAAGTTTTCATAAAGTTCCCTTTCCTTGTTCCTCTACTTCCCTGTCTCCTAGCGTCTCCCCTGTAGCTGCAGTACTTTAGATAAGGAGTTCTTCTTGGAATGCTTGCTCTTCAAGGGAGAGCGGGGCACTGCCTTGCAACTTTTATAGAATTAATATGCTGCCTGAGGTGAAATCAAGACCTTGATTTTCCTGAGCAATCCTGTGCTTTCTGACTGCCAAAAAGGTGGTAGTCTCTTCAGCTGCTCTTCCCTGGGTTTCTTAAAAACCCACTGACGAGTCATAAACCTGGATTTTAAGAAAGATTTGTTCCAGTGTTGTCAATGGTATCTTCATTCAACCTCATGCAGCCATTTAAAACTGCTAAAAGTTTAAAACCATCAGTATGACCCTGCTTTTTTGGGGTTTTTTTTTTTTGGGGGGGGGGACTTTTGGTGGTTTTTTGGTGGGTTATTTTTTGGCTTTTTTGTTATTATTGTTTGGTTTGGTTTTGGGTTTTTTGTTTGTTTTTGGATTTTTTTTGTTTGGTTTGTTTGGTTTGGAGATTTTTTGGGGGTTTTTTTGGGTTTGTTTTTGTTTTTTTTTTTTTAAATTTTAAGACTACAGGAAAGGCAACTTCATTTGTTGAAAAGCTACCTACTTTTTTTCACTTTGGTGAATTGAGGATGTCTTTCTTATCACTGATACTCCGCATAGGATTTATTTCCCTTCACTTGCAATGTTTAAAATTTGCATGTCCAAGACTAGTTTGGACTTCTTTTATAGTCAAAAGACCAAAAAGGTGCCTCCAAACAGTAATTCATCTGGTCTTTCTTAGGCAGAGACCTTGGAAGAAGAACCACTTGCAGAAAGTATCTGATTCTTTCCATGGACTGTGAGCAGAGCAGAGAGTGACTAACCATGAGCAGAGGTGTCTAGTTTCTAAAAACTTTAATTTAGGTGGATAGCATCCACCTATTACGTAGGTATCCTGTAAGAGTGCTACACACCTTCTCTGTCATTTTATCTCAATGTCATTGCATTTTTTTCCTTTTCTTTGCACATATAGCTTTGCAAAAGTAGATTAATTTTTTCTCACAAAGACAGCAGTTTCTTATGTCTTACACAAACCCCATATTTGTCCTAATGTTCTCCTACCACCTTAAATTCACATCATAACCACAGTGTAGCAGGCTCTGCATGACTTTTGCACTGTGATTTTTATAATATCATTGTGACTTCTTGAAGTAGCTATTATCCTGCTTGCAATTAAACCTGCATAAAGTCACTTCAGAGCATTCTCATTACTTACCAACTTGAATACATCGATTGTTACCACGTCTTATTTTTAAAAAAAAAGCAGAATGCATCAGTACAACTGTGATTCAGATTCATTGCAAATACAAAAATAAAGGCTCTTCTCCCTTTTCTTTTCCTATCATGTATTTCCTATCTTGTGGAATATTCTACTTTATATACAGTAACTCTCATCCTAATTCACCAGGCTGCATTCAGAATCACAAACGAGGCATTGTGCATCAGTGGTGGAAAGTCACATTTTGTCCTCCTTGTTAACACTCAAAGCAGCATAAATATAATCCTGATTTTTCAGCTCAGTGCCAGCAGTCTAAATATGTTCCCATTGTTCTCAAAATCTTCATATGGATAGTATTTCTTCATGATAACATTTATTTATCAAAGTTTATGCTGCTTTGACTTCTTATAAAATAACAGCAAAGATAAATGAATCGATTGACCCCAAGAGCAGTTTATTTATCCCTTTAGTCACACTTCAGTGGCAAAATCAATACTCTTCTGAAATATCCGATATTACAGTGGTTCCAGTAAATACTGACATTCCTGAGCTATGTGAGGGGGGAACAAAAATTTATTATCAACTTAGATTTTTAGTACCCTTATTGATTTTTCTGGGCATGCTTGAATTTTTATTTATCTGTTGCTAAGTAAATGACCTTTGTTTCAAAAAAACCCCAGCAAAACAAAACCAAAAAGCCTTAAGTTTAAACCCTGTAAAAAGTAAATGGGGAAAAAACCACACATCTAACACTGTCAGTGACAACAATCTTTGCAGAAAAGTGTATCTGGTTTTAAATGATGCATGGCACATCACCATGTGTTCTTTTTTTGCCATCTCTGCATTTGAAAGAGCATAACATAATTTTTTTTTTACACTGATACTGTTGACATCCACTTTGTGTGACAGCAAAGATTTTTCTGAGGCATGCATTGCTACCAATTATTTTGATACAAGGGTGAAAGAGATGAGTGACCTGAAAGAAAATAAAATTGTACACAACAGGTTATGTATTTCATCCAATAAACAGATCTAATTCCTGTAAGCATTAACAGGATTTATGCACATGTATGGAAGACATACCATGTGTCTCTTTTACCCTGGAAGCTTTTAAAAGATAAAAACTGGATGAAAAAGGTAAGATTCGAAGGAGTTTCTGAGGGCAATGTGGCATTTCCAGTTTGGGGAATCTCACTGAAATGGTGTTTGGACAGTATTGCAGAGAACAATTCATTTTCTCAGTTGTGTTAAACGGAGAGGAACCCACTGTATCAGAATTTGGAAGACAGGTTTAACTAAACCAATCTAATGGTTGGGACAGACATGGTTGGGAAAGCCTACATTTAGCAGTCACCAAGAAGTGTAGGTTCATCCTGGGTGGACACAAGGGGACAGGAGGAGGCCATCAGGGGTCCATACCAGGCTTGCCATACCATGCTTATGTGCTCTGAGCTGTGGCATAATTGTCCCAAGATTTACCAAAGATGGACTAACAGAGAGACGCTACGTAGCTTGGAAGATTCCGTGACTCTGCTGTCTCTTCTGAGCATAAGGAGGATAAGTGGAAGGAAGGGCATAAGTGTTAAAATCAGAGTATGAATTAGCTTTCCCACTGTTTTGTGCCCTGGCCAAATGCTGAGTATCACCCATGTTACTTGCCTGGGCAGAAAAAATTGAATGTAAATTTGAAATGCATATAGAGGGAATGCCTGCATCTACATGTTTATATAAAAGAGCAAAGCTCCTTAAGGAAGTTATCTTGGAAGAAGAATGACCTTTCCAGTAACAGAATATTTGAGACCTGAAAAAAATTTGTAGAAACCGGCAAAAAACCAAAGCCATAGTTTGAAGCTTGAAAAGTTACTATTTCTTGCCAGTTCCTTTTCTTGCTGGGATAAATGTGCTCATTTCTGAACTACCGTGATGTTCTTGAAGCCACATCTAGATTTAAATCTTGTACATTCTTCACCAAAATTCACCAAAAAAATAACTGATAGTGAGTGCTTTAAATTGGCTGTCACTCCTCCAACTGTCACTTTGTTCAATCCCTACCTCAAACAAGTGTCCTGGTTTCCATTGGCATCGCTCAGACGGAATCACAATCTGCCACCAGCAAGAACTAATGGTATCTGTTTATGGTTCCTTGATGGAAGTGTAATTCTCTCCAGCCCTTCTATTAAGAGCAAAACTGAAAAGGCTCAGTGGTCCTGTATGTGTTTGGGATGTAGACCAAAAGGCGTGGAAACCCAGCACAAGCTCCGGTAGGTACCGTGGTGAGTCTCAGTAAAGTAGAGGTCTTCTGTGAATAAAATTCCCTCCGAGGGCTTTTCACCGTTTCCTAGTACTGAAGCGTTCAACTAGCCCATCAAATATTAAAAAAACCCCCAACATTTTCTATGGGTTCTTTTCATTCCTTTCTAGCTACATCCCTTGATAACCATTAAATCATCCAGAGAGAACTATCTTGCTGAACATTTCTTCCTCCTTAAGGCCTGCCAAAGGATTAATTTTCTCCACAGAAGAAGAATTCCATAGCTTCATTCCATCTGTGTAAACGAGAAAATCACTTTCCTTCAAAAGAGAGTGAAATTAAAATACATTTTCAGAATTTGTATGAAAACCAGAAAAGCTTTAAGTAAAAGTTCTGATCCAGATGAAAACTAAAATACCTGTATAGTTTTAAACTTAGTCATTGCATAAACTTCATGTAGACAACAGGTA
>VYZT01048179.1:50946-123407 GCA_013400735.1 Pomatostomus ruficeps
ACCCGGGCCCCAAATGACAACACTTATTTTAGGGTATGTTTTAAATGGCTGCAGGTGCCAAGGAAGAGCAGAGGTTGTAATTTCCGTGCAGCACCAATGACTAACCTTCACATAGCCTCTCCATCTGCTGCAGGAAGCATTGAGGCTTCAGGGATACTGAAGAAAACCAGGATCTTTGGGAGTAAGATTCAAGGGCAGATCAGTTCTATTAACTTTGTTGCTACTTCCGTTAGATTTTGAAAATCAAATGAACACTGATTTAAAAACAAACAAAAAACGAAACCAAAACAAAACAAAAACACAAAAAAGCTGTTACATCCCGTTATTTTCTAAGTATGCCATTAAAATTGTGGTATTGTGGATGAGCTTTAAAATAGTGAATCTACATTATTCATTTAATACTATAATGAAATGCACGGTTTTCTGGCTGATAGAGTAAAGAGTTTTCATTTTTTATTTTCTCTTTTCTGGCTTCTTGGGTGTACTAAAATCTAACAGGAAGATTTTTCTGGAGTCTCTGTAGCTTTGTGCTTTGCTTTTGGACAGCTGGCTGGAAAGACTCTAATTTGACACAATATATAGGATCCAAGGATTTGTGTTTTGACCGTAGAGTAAAAAAATTAGGTAATAAGAGGTACTTAAGTACATCCGCATCCATGAAAAGGGTAATTATAAAAATACAGGTAGTGTACCTAGGTGTATCATATGTGCACAAGGATGCGAAAGGCAGGCTTTTCATCTAATAGGTACTCTGAGTTTGAAGATCAGTTGAGCAAAGTATAAACTCAGCTTCTGCATCATGCGACTCTTTGCGACATACTGAGTATGTTTGAAGTATCTTCAAATACATTTTCAGCTTCAGCAGCTTATTCTGCAGGCATAAAGTCTTTACTTAATTTGTAAATTACTGTCTTCATTTATAAATTACTATACTGTATGCATTTATTTTAATCAATCACTGCAGTTGTGAATGCCAGTTTGATTTCTGAATCAGCACTCAAAGATAAATGGTAGATGGTTTATTAAGCTCTCTCAGCTAGGGTTCATGATGCTTAATTTTGTTAAGTGACAATATTTCATGCCATAATACTGATCTTTTTTTATTCTTCTTTCTGCTTAGTGGAGTTTAACCTAATTACATGTATGGTCTCTAACAGTTGCAGTATGGAACCTTCACTGAACTTTCATAAATCACCATTTTAACTTTTTTAGAAAAAACCCTTCAAAAGGTCACCTGTCATCAAAGATATTCTAGCTAAAAGTTGTAACACTTAACCCCGTCTCTAAGCTCTCTTAACTCAATTACACCAATGCATCACTCATTTCTCTTTGGGTTTGCAGTAAAAGGAGTATTGGTCTAGGGCCATTTTTTTGGATCCCTGGCAGCAAGACACCATACATGTACTTACCTCTTTCACAGCTGGATGGTTTCATTGTAACCCCTGGTGTCTCGCTCCAACATTTCAACCTCATAAAAGCATAATGTCACTGAATGCTGAGATTTTATGTAATTTATTCTGAAGATTGTGGGGTTTAAATCTTACATATGCAGTTTAATAACAACATTCTTATCATCAGGCAAACTTTCCTCTCTCTGAGGAAATTTTCTCTGAATATTTTCATCTTCATTTTGTACACACAGAAACATATATACACCCAAATTAAGCTGAAGAGGATTTTCAGAAGCATTAGAGGAAGGGAAAGAGAAGGGAAGAGGCAGAGAACAGGATAAGTGAAGACCAATCATACCAAAACCAGACATGCTTTTGCTGTGGTTTTTTCCATTCCTGTTATATTTTTGTTTGGATTGGCTCCAGAGAAGCCGTGTTCCTTGTCGCTCTTGCTGTTGTCTGTGTGCTCATGCATAAATTCAGGTCAAGTATGAAACCTCTTTTCTGCATTCCTGGTAAGAGTGTGTAATGTTCTTATCAACAGACAACAAGAAATCTGAACTAATTTAACTCATGACCATGGATTCTTCTTCTTTTCCCTGCCATTAGCAAAAATACGGTGTTTGCTTAGTTGTTAATGTATTCAGTTCAGTAAATTAGACCTGCTTGAAATTTCTACTAATCCTTTTCCATTGAGGGTTTCCCTGTACTAAATGGCACTGAATAAAACAAAAACCACATGCATGCACAGGTTTCTGAGATTTTCTGGATCAAATATAATTTAGGGAGCACAACATTTTTAAATGAGGTGTTGTGGTTTTGGTTTTTTTTTGTTTTTTTTTTTGTTTTGTTTTGTTTTTTGTTTTGTTTTGTTTTCTTTTGGTTTTGTGTGTGTGTGTGTGCATGTTAAGCAGCAATGAATGAACAGTGTTTACTGAAAATATGCTTTGCTTGAACTTGGCCATTAAAGTATACAAGGGCTGAGGGGTTATTTTGCAATGAAAGAATGGACCAATATATAAGGATAAAAGCAGAAAAAAGGTTTAACACACAGCACAAAGATGTTTTTGAATGAATCAGTCTTTGCTATTTAATTTACATTTTGAGGGCTCATTAGGATGATGAATGACACTGCTGGAGAATAAAACATACTTCCTGAACAAAAGAAAATCTCTGTAGCCTAATAACATTTTATGCCAGCACTTACATTTGTCAGAAGTGGATGCTATTTATCCCTATGATTATTTAAAAATCATTTTTATTGTCCTTTGTGCTGTATCCTCTTCTGGGAATTTTAATTCAGAGTTTGACACCTACTTATTAACTTCCATGAAGTATGGAGTACAAAGGCTTATACTATATAAATGATTCTAACCAGCCATGTTTATATTGCCTGGAGCTGTATACAAATTAGCTGAGTTTGGATTCATTTCTCTTAGAAACGGAAAAAAAAATTGAGTTGTGTAACCTTTACCACCTCAGCAAAGTAAATGTGACTTGAACATGGCTGACCTGGGCTTACTAGGATATGGCAGTGAGTCAAAAGAGCAAAGAGGAGAAATTTATGGCATTAATGCCATGTATTAGGAATCTCTATGAGTTGAGAACACTCTATTTCATGTCTTCTCCTTCCTCCCCTGGAAGGATGAGGGTAAATACAAATGCTAATGTTTCAAACTTCAAGCCCATCCACTCCTTAATCAGTAAATAATTACTTGCTGTCTTCTCTTCTCCCATGCTTATACGTGCCTATACTCTAGAGTCAAAGGTATGCAAATACCAGAAAACAGACAATCTCTGGAAAAATGTCAAAATATTTTGGTAAATTATACACTATTACAATAATTGTATTTTTATGGTTTGTCTCAGAAGTCACACTGTTTTTGTATCAAATATTAGATTTTAGACCCCTATGGAGCGCAAACTATCCTTTCACCTACATTCCTTCTTCCACTCTCCCTGTAGTAGATCTGCTTCAGCAGCAGTGATATCCGACCTTAAGAGTGAAACAAGTCAAAGATTTTGTTTGCCTTGCTGGGGGAGTGCACTCGTTACTCAGGTAACTTTTTTGTGAGAGCATGTAAAATAAAATGCCATACAGATTTGTTTGGTCATTATGATAGGAGGTGGGAATGTGTGATCTTGTTTACCTTCCCCTTTCCAAAGCCATCCTCTATGCCTTTCAAGAAGTCCTGCTGACACTAAAGCAGGTATCAGTGTGCAGGAAAAAGTATTTTCTTACATCTAATTCTAAGCATTTCATATTGATTTTTGAGATGCTGCTAATCATCTGGAGCATGAGATCCCAAATTTAGCTTTTTCATTTCTGAAGAAATTGCTCATTAGCTACCAATATATTCCATAGATTTTAGATGTTTCGTATTTTGTGGGCAAATAAACTATGGGAACATTTTGTAACACCATGTGCAGGCATTACATGACTGTGTGCAGGTAATGGGTGAGCAGAAAGAAACATTTGGCCACCTTTCCTCCCAAAAAGTGGTAGAGGTGTTTCTGGGCATCAGTGGCAGACTGCTGTTTGGAGATCTCCTATGGAGTTCTTGCAAACCTCCTCCCCTTGGCTGAATGCAGCAGCTGTGAGAGAAAGCCCTGGGAATACTACTCTAGGGTGCATGGTGCTCAGACTCCCATCTTGTGAAGGACTGAGCCTGAGAAAGCTTGATGTCTACAGGCTTCATTTTGAAAAGGTGAGATCCTGTGGACAGGCCTTGCGTTTGTTTTCAGAATACCCATTGTAGATTTGTGTGTGTGTGTGTGTGTGTGTGTGTGTGCATGTTAGAGTTTGTTAGGACTTCCCTTTTTTCACTTGGTACTGTAATTTTCGGGGGGAGTTTCATTCGGCTTATCTAAAATGCTTCCAACCCTATACGCTACACAATGTACTCTTTTTTCTTGTATTTAAAATGTTGTATACCAGTGCATATCTAGATTGTGAAGTGCTATAAAAGCCTTCATGGTAATGTGCATGCATGCAAAATGCAGATTATTGCAGACTATTTTGAGTCAAGACATCTGTTTAACATTTTTGTTGGTGACATGGACAGTGGGGTTGAGTGTACCCCCAGCAAGTTTGTTGACCACACCAAGCTGTGTGCTGGCAGCAGTGTGCTGGAGGGAAGGGGTGCCATCCAAAGGGACCTTGACAGGCTTGAGAGGAAGGCCTGCACAAACCTGGGCGAGGGCAATCCCAAGCACAGCTGTGGCTGGAGGGATAGGTGGATTGACAGCAGCCTTGAGGAGAAGCACTTGTGGGTGTTGGTTGGCAAGAAGTTCAACATAACCCAGCAATGTGAGCTAGCAGCCTAGAAAGCTAATGTGTCCTGGGCTGCATCCAAAGCAGCATGGCCAGCAGGGCAAGGGAGGGGATTCTGCGCCTCTATTCCCACCTGCAGTGCTGCATCCAGCCCTGGGGTCCTCAGCACAGGAAGGACATGGACCTGTTGGAGCAAGTCCAGAGGAGGACCATGATGATCAGAGGGCTGTCTGTGGTTCTGTGATTTAATCTTTTCCACCTGATCAAATAGCAGGACATACCACTTTCAAAAGTCTCATCTTTTGTGTTGGTAGTTTTGACTGAGCTCTGAACCCTAATGAGAAACAATAGTTGACTTTGGGTATGCTCACATGGCAGTCTCTGCTGTGGTTAGTCCTTGTACAGGCTGAGAGGTCTGATGCACAGGTGGGCACAGATGAAGAGCTTCTGTCTCTGCTGTGGAGATCCATCAATTGTTTATGCAAATTGCCAAAATCAGTGCTAGTTTATTTTAATATGCTAGACAGTAAACTGTAGCAATTCAGCAGCTGCTACGCAAGCAGGGACCTCTGCGAGGGTATCGGTACAGAGGGATAAGAATGGAAATGTGAGCTTGGTTTCTGTCTCAATTTTGCTGTTTTTTTCTTCTTTAGCTTAGAGGTGCTGTTATTCTGGGTAGCAAATGAAGCGAGATCACACCTTTTCAAAGGCATTGGTTTGATTTTGCAATTATTTTCTAGGAATGAGCAATTCCATTTTATCTTGAGTTTATATATAGGTGCTGTCAACAAGGCAGCTGGGGCAGTGAGTGGTGGGTAGCTTACCCTACAGAGCCTGAGACCTGTGTGGGTGATCTGTGCAGGCAGGCTGCTGTGTCTGTACAGTCCCCACGGATAAAGTGATACAGGTGTTCAGCCCATAACTGTTGACTGTTTTCCCAACTGCAGGTATTTAAAATCCTGTTGTGTTTCTAGTATAAATGTATATAAAATTTATTTTAGGTGGAAGGGAGCTGCTCTTTAGTGGGGATTTTCCCAGTAGGCCCCTAAGGCAGAGGCAACAGTGACCAACCAGTTCTTGACTGCCAGGTCTGTGCCTTCCCCTGCAACAGTTACAACGCTTTGCCTGCAACCCTTGTTAGAGTATCTTGTTTCATAGTTGTATTTCTCCAGCAGAAAAAGAATCATGAAAAAGAGAGGGTTTTGCCAAGAACATTTTATTCTGTTTCTCACAAAATACCTGTTGCTGCTAATGGTGCAGGACAATCCATGGTGTGGCTTCCCATCTTCTACCTGCCCTAATATATAACTGGGCTACAAGGGACTTGGAGTGACATCTGCACATCAAACGTTCAGGAAATGCTACTGGGACTATGGCTGGGGAGGGGGAGCCAGAAAGCTTAAGGAAGGCCTTTAGGATATATGTAACCTTTTGCATCTTCATTTTTCTCCAGCGTTAATTGCCTGATGTCGTTACATGGCAATATGGGCACACAGATGAAAATCATGGCCCAAACGTAGTTTTGCCTTTCCCTCCTTTCCAAGAAGAACCAAGACCTGAAACTTCAAACTCTTCACCAAACAGTTATTTCTCAGGAGAATGAGCCACTCATCATTCACTTCATAAACAAACAAATAAATAAAAGATACAAGGATCTGATCTGTTTAATACGCACTCTGAAAAAAACAGAGTGCAGACTAAACACAGTAATCTGATGATTACAAATTATTCAGTCCTATAAACAAAGGATGACAATTGATGACAATGTGGTATCATATATCATAAATGCAGAGCATCCTCTCTCATCTGTAACAAATAATTTGGAGTATTTCAAACCCATAACAAATATAGTTAATGTAGTTCACTGTAAAACAATATGTGTTTCTCTGTTTCCAATGCTATATACAAAAACCAGCCAAGAACTTTTTGTGTTTTATTCATTATATTCATTTATGCTGCCAATTCTACTTACTAGTCTAGTATTCTGACTTGAAAAATCAAAATTCAATCTATTTCAAGCAACACTTAATGTATGTGTGTCTTCAAATTATAGGAGATGGTTTATAAAGTAAATTATGAGACCATAATATGTAATTCCTGAGTTTCAGATAGATTTTTATCTTGCCAGTTAAAGTATTGATCACAACCCTTACATTCTGTTGGTAGCTTTCTATATGAGGCAAATCGGCTGCCACTGTTACCAGTGCTGAAAATCTCCCTGAGTAACCCGTGATAGGTTTATTACATAGGAAGCTTTGATCCTCAGGACTCAACTAAGATATTCAAAGTTCTTATAAAGGTGTCTTAGAGGCTGTGATACAAATTCAGATGTCTGCTGTCAAACGACTCCTATTCAGCAAACCCCTGTGAGCCACCTTTGAAAGTGAAACAGCAAGATGACACCATTCATAGCTTGGCTTTTGGAGAGGTCTTTGTGCTCCCCTGCCTTTCGGCACCTGACAACTCGTTCCAGGCGCTATCAAAGTTGCATAACAGAATTTGTACAAAGCTACACAGAAGGGTTTCATGTGTTGAGAACAAATAACTTCTTTGTTGATATCCACTGCCAGATCAAAGAGACTGAGGGTAATAGGCCCAGGACTGCATTACCTTCAGTTACACCAGGGAACAAAAGAATAAAATAAAACAGCAAAAGGCAGCAGAGAACAATAAAAAAGGGAAAATACTAACAAGTTTAAAGGATTCAACACCCTGAAACATGAATAAAAGCCATAGAAATAAATTCATCAAGATCACATAACAAAAGGGAAGCATGTGGCTTCTCAGCTCAAAGGCTTTCCAGCTGCACTCCTGTTTTCTGTATGTGTTGTTATAATTCAGGGTGCCACAAGACCTGCCATTTTCAACAGGGACAGAGAGCTGGCTTGGCTGCTCAAAAATGTTGTACTTGACCTAGATGGAAATGTCTGTAAGCAGTATTAGGGATTTTTTTCTCCATTTAGCTTCCATTTAAAATGAAATGGGGCTACATTGAACATTTCTTTCTCCAGAGACAAAATAACCTGTTTTTAAGTGGAGGATTGTTAAAAAAAGAAAGTAAACATTCAAGAGGCTTTTTTGAAGCTTTCCAGTGAAAGTTTTGGAAATCAATCCAAACCAAACCTAAAGGCAACATAACCTTTTGAAAACTCACAGACCTCTTTAAGACATGGTGGTCCATTATCTGTGTGAGAGACTTCAATGCCAGCAAGTGGGAAATGTGTGCTTACTGGAAGGACAAGCATACTTTTCGAAAGACAGAAAATCTGGGAAAGTTGAAGCTGGTTTTTCTTTCTACTTTCTTTCTGTATTTCACTGTTACTTGTAACAGTGACAGCAAAAAGAAAATCAGAAAGCATTGTGATGTTCAGATGCAATATCCCCTTTAAAAGTGGATAACTTGAGAGTATATGAAAAGTGAAAGCCAAAATGAAAATAACTAGGATTATTTAAAGCCAACCTTTTGTCTTCCAAGACTGAAGGACCAGTGTGGCTTCCATCAAAAAATGTTAATACCATACAACTACTTAGGAACTACCTGCAACCCTTCCCCAAACCTGGGACATCATTTATTCTCCTGCTGTGGTCTTTGTGATTGCCCAAAAAGTAGGATGCTGTCATGGAGCCCACTAGAAATCAGGGACAAGTGCTGGGAAGCTGCCACTCCTTGGGAGGGATGGTTTTACAGGTGAAGAAGATAATTTCACTCGAGATAAGGGAGCATAGCACAGTGCCTGGCTCCTGCCTAGCTCCCAACTAAGAGGACTGATATGGGCCTGCAGTGAATCAGTGGTAAAAAAAAATTTTCAGTGGTATTTGGGAAAGAGACGGCAGGAGAAATAAGGAAGGTATTTCTCTATTCCGTGACTTTATAGATTTGCTGAATTTATTGATTCCCATTTTAAGACTACTGCTGATACTACTGGGCATTTCCAGGGAACTTTTGCAGAGTTTTTTTGTGTGGCTTATACATACCTACATGCATGTGTATGTATACCTTGGTGTTTATATATTTATACCTTGGTGTCTACATATTTATACCTTGGTGTCTACATGGTGTCATGTACGTTCTTAACTGGAAGAAACGTACATGTGTGAGCTCTAAGACATCCAGCCCTGACATTTTAGTTGAAATTTTATGTGTCCTATTAACTGCAATACCCTTAGAGAGTACTTGTTTGAGTAGTTTTGCAGCAAATGTGTTCCCATCAGTCTGTCAGTGACCACAGTACGGCTGGATTTTTCTTTTGACTTTCAGGAATGGTGAAAGCACAATAAAACTTGGCCAAGGTTTTCACTGCAGCTTGAAAAATTGTGCTATTTATCAGTTTCTGTGTGGATTTTAAGAGAATCCACCTGAGCTGACCAGAGACATCAATTGATTGATTTAAAGAGGCAGATGCATAGAATTATTTTTCTTCACTGATAATGCTTTGGTTTTTCAGTAGCAAATTATAACCCTCTTGGGCAAATAGGTGTACAGGTCATAATTGCCATGACCAGAATACGTTTTTTGCATTCTTAGCGATGAGATTGAGCTATCATTATCAAAACCACGCAAGGCTCTCTTCCTTACACGTAATAGACTCTTTTTTTCCAACTCCCAATTCTGATCCATATATTCTGTGAAGCAGTTGTATTCTGTTCAAGTTGGGGAAAGCAGTGCAATGTAAGTGTTCTAATTAATCCAGAAAGGAAAGGAAATATGCATCACCTATGCCCAGGCAAGGTAGACAAGTGGTCTAGCTCTGGATTTGCAAATAGGTTATTTGACTCTGCTGCCTTTATCATTAGATGCTCGCTGGTCAGACCTGCTCAGTCAAGGGTTCCTGATGCTTTTTGCCCTCACAATAGTAGTTGTAGTGAAAGGTTGAGATTTATTTTCCTGGGGAGAAGACACCATCAAAGCCAAAACTGTCAGATGTTGGTGACATCCTTAGACTAGCAAAAGCCATTAGCAGAAAGCCTCCAGTCTCCAGATCATGGGGGTTTTTGCCTGTTGAGTTTAGATCAGGTCTCAGTCTCTAAAACTGAGAAGGCTGCTTTCAGCATTAGGGATTAATGAGAGGTTGTTTCTCCCCAGGAAAGTTTTTCATCTCTGTGTGTTATGGGAAATAATCCAGTGTTACCTTCTGGAGATACAGGCTACTGCTCAGTGTTTTGGGCTTTTGGCTACTGCTTGAAGATACTGTAATCCTCTTTTAGCCCTCTATGAAAGCCTTTGGTCTTAGTCTTTGAAGGAGGTATTGGGTAGAGCGACATCCTTGTTACCCATCATGACAGACAACACCCTTGTGTCCTTTGTCCTGTCCTCAGCTTTGCCAACAGGATGGTCATCCAGATTTTTGGTAGCATTTCACTGTTAATATCTTTCCTTTAGACTTTATAGAGATGTTGTTTGGATGATGATTTTTATTAATATTGAATTCCTCATGCAAGGTTCCATTTCTTATTGCCTCCACCACTGCCCAAAGGGTAGATTTTTTTTCCCCATGTGATGTTTCTAAATGGATGTAAATAGGCTTTAAGGACCACCTGGTAGATGTTACTCTTTCCATCAGCACTCATGTATGGGGGCTTTCTCCCATTGGGGGCCTTTTGTGGGAAAGATTTCTGCAGAGCTGTGTAGTGTAAAACCTTCTATCTGTAAGAGCTTTAACCATTTCTGCGCAACAGTTTGTAATCACATAACCTTTAGCTCAGTGGGAATGAATACCAATTATCATTTATAAACAGTTCCTCTCATTATGTGCCTATTTATGGCATCTTTTATAGCTTGCTAATTACAAGCAAACAAAACAGAAATGTTTGGAGTTAAATAATGTAAACAGGGATGTAATTGATTTTCATGTTGAATAGTTTTTATTGATTTATCATTAATTAACACTTTTAAAGGATCTCTTGGCAAAGTAATCCATTTAATTTATTGAGTGTTATACTAGCTGATGCTAAATTCATGTTAAAATTCACAAAAATATCAACAGTTCCATAATACCTGTTTTTCCAACTGTTGCTGTTATACAGATGTTACATGTTCTCCCCAAACAAACACAGACAATATATTAAATGCAATTGATCAGGCTCAGTCCAGGTGCCAGCCAACAAATGTCCACATCACTGAAAACATCACATTCCAGTTGACACTAATTGGTCATCTGTGCAGCAAGGAGGACAGGCATCTAATGGGGAGAAAAGCTGATCTCTGTCGGTCTCAGGGCAGGGTCCTTGGGTGGGCTGTTGGAGGACTGCACAGGCTAAGGGAAGAAGCCCATGACTCGACTAAAAAGCCTTTCGTGCTTACAAAACCAAAGGACTCTGGTGTCCCTAATGGCAACTTTCTGACAAATAGACCACTGTGCCAAGCAGCAGTCACTTGACATGTTTTGGGCATGCATATAGTGCTGCAGAAAATGTAGTATGCTGAAGACTTTTCCAGAGGTCCCCAGTGGTTTTTTTTCCAATTTTTCAGTGGGAAGCAGGGACAGTGGAGTCCATTCAGGGGGGTTTTGACAGCATTTTCATATATGTTAATTACCTTCCTCTCCTGCTGACTTTTCTGAAAGCTCAGGTCACTTACTCAGCACCTCCCCAGGATCAGGCATCTAGGAAGGAGTAAAATCACAAGTTGCAATCTTCATTGTCACCAGCACATTATATTTTTCAAATGGGTGGTAAGAGAGTGTAATCACATCAGGCCCTGTTTTTTCATTAGTGAAGAAAAACATTAATATATTGTGACATGGTATTGATTTGATACAATCAATCTTTCCCAATAACAATAAAACCTTTATATTTTATTATAGAACAATGCAGTTTGTCTCCATTACAGCTCCACTTTATTGTTCTGGGTCACGGTGTAATTCTGGCATGTTTGGAATTTTATTTTTATTAATATAATGTAAAAGCCTGTAAAATCACTCCACTGATTTGCCAGTATGTTTCATTTGAGGCTCCCAAGCATCTTTTACTAGATGAAATGTTACCGATGCAGCTCCAGTCATTGATTGTTCAATGACCCTTAGGGATGGGGAGAGTGGGGAGGGTTAAGAAGGGTTCTTGGCCTTTAATTGTCTTGATTTTTTTGTGGTGTGGACACTGATACTTGGACTCAGACCATGTCATCAGTTTGATGACCTCTCAGCACATGGCCAGAACCAGCCCTTCCAAATCCCTTCCAAACTGGGCTGAAGGAGTCTAAGTTCTACTGGAGCTCCCGGCAGCCATCCAGATGGCAGCCCTCCAACATAATTTCACTTTCTGACCCTGGCTGTTCAACACTTACTTCAGGCCAGGCACTACTTGGACAGGAGATATCTCAAGCTCTGGGACAGGCCATGGGCATGTATTGGAGGAGTTACACTTGAATAACATTTCCCTGCACTTTTAAAAACAACACCATACAGTGAAAGGCTTTACTTACCCATCCACAGTACATCCATCTTCACCTAGACACCAAACTGAACCCCAGGTCTGCATATAAGGCCAACAGAGCCTAAGGCTTGTGATATGCTGGATTGTGGCTCTATGAACTCCTCTCTAGTCTTTCTTCTGTAGAGTCTTGCTCTCCAAAAGCTGCTGTTCTGCCTCAGTTGTGGGGGAGCTGCTGAACACACTGCTCTGGGAGACTGTCATTCATCAAGAGCAAAATGTGCTCTTGCTCCCCTTTCTTAGTGTGCACAGCAAGTCTATTGGATCATTTGACGTTTCTCTCTATCTAAAGATATTTTGTATTCATCTTCTTGGATTAGCCAGAACATATTCCTGTTCCTGGTACAAAACTAGGGTGTCATGATATTCCAGTTGCAGTGAGGCTCCCAATTAGTACAGCCAGATACTTTCATTAAAGCAAAGCTGGATGACTTTCATCACTTGCTTTTTTTTTTTTTCCTTGAAATAAAATCTTTTTAAAACCTACTTGTCTTCCCTTTTGAACCAAGAACAGTGTTGCAAGATCCCTTGGCAGGAAAAATAATCCCCATAAAAAAATATGATGGCTCCATTTCAAAAGAGATGGGTTTATTAAAGGTAATAGTTTATTAACAGTGACTGTGAAATAGATGGATTTAATGACTTTAATTAGTGCAACACTTTCTAACACAGACCTTGAGGAGAATTTAGCTCTTCTTTCCCATTTTCCTCCTGCATTCTCTGTGTCTAAAGTGTCAGCAATTCCTCATAGCAAAAGTGAAACAGCTTCTACTCCCAGCAATACAGAGTACAGGAGAAAACTACTGTATCAACAGACCTTGGCCACTGGCACTTCAATTAGTGGTAAGGCATAGCATGAGTGAAAATAAAGCTTTCAAATACCAGGAACAGAAAATCAAGCTTCCTGAGCAGTCCTTTTTATGTCTCTTTCCTTGTTGTAACCTTACACAGCTCAGCCCTGCTTGCCTGCATCCTCAGGGAGAGATCAGGACTCTTCTTCACTGAAGGCACAAAGCATTACCAATGCCATCCAGTGAAATGAGGGTGACTTCAGTGTGCCATGGCTCCCTGAAGTCTATCCCTCTAAAGGTAGATGGAAACATTGCTGGTAGGTCTCACATCAAGATCGAGTTGCATTTTGAATGCGAGCATAACCAAAGGGATAAAATCAATAAGTAGGTAGCCTGCCCCCAGGTCCCCATTCAGAATGAAAACATTACAAAAAGTGGGTATTTGCTGAGGGGCAAAAAGGTAAGTTTTAACTAGGCTGAGGTCTGAATCTTTTTACCAGCCCACCTTTCTTGAGGTTCAAAGTCCTGCCTTTTCTCTCCAGAGCTGTGTGAGTTCAGCACAACCACTCCATAAAGAGCATTTTGGAGGATGTAGCACATGTAAGGAAGTCAGTAACAAGTTAAGTCTTGAATGTCTAAAAACCCTTTAGCTGGGCATCTGCAAATGACACCTCCTCAGAATTCCTTTCCACAGCCTGGCTGTATTTCTACACAACCCCCAGAAATCACATCTCCAATCTCAGGCATGAAACCTTGTTAAATTCCAGAAAATTCCACAACTTGAATGTGTTAAGATCTCTTTAGAGAAATGATTGAAGGGAAACTTTGAGAGTAATGGTTCTCCTGAAGTCAACAGGCAGAAGCCACACTTATGGATAAGTAAAAAGTAAGGAGTTTACTTCTTCATACTGGATATTCCTTCCTAGCAAATGGATTGCATAGAAAATGTTGTATATATGCATGTGTGTGTGTGTGTGTGTGTTGTATGGAAAAGAAGCATTTCTAATACGCTTTCAGATCAAGGTCCATCAATGTGGGATATTTTTTCCCCCCTTTTTTTCTCTTTTGTTTCATCATGAATTTAGGTTATTGCCTGCTAGCATTCAGTGCCTGAAGCTTCCCTTTAGGCCCCGGGGGAAATCCTGCAGCCCCACAGTGAGCAGTGCTGTGCTGTGCCTGTGCAGAGTGGGGCGGACACGGGGTGGCCGCTGTCACACCGCTGGTTGGAGGTGACACAACCAGTCTGGCTCCCACTGAGGGGAAGAGGATGAGTGTGTACCTCAGGCTTCTGGAGATCATACTCATGCCTAATTGATACTGGAGAGAAAAATCCAGTAACTTCTGGACACTTTGTAAAAACACCTAGCACAGTCCAAATAATGACAGCACCAAAAGCTTGCATCGTAAAAATCTCTTGGGCTGAAATGGAAATAGATACTTGCAGAAGATTTTTCTTTCTTTCCTCAACATAAAGATTTGAAAGGAGGGAAAAGTATCACAAGATAGGCAATTCCTTTCAGAGACGTTTCTTTATATATCTCTATGTGAAAGCTCTTGGTAAGGGAAGAAAAAATAAAGTAATGCTCAGAAATAAAATTTGTACAGGGTAGCTTTTTTTGAAATGACGTCCCATTTCCCAAGAATTCGATGTAGCCTTTAGTCAGCCTTGTTTCTTACAGTTCTCTGTGCTTTGCATGGTAATTAGCTGCTCATGTTATCAGCAGTACGATGCTCCCGGCTATTTCTTCAGCAGCCGCTGCCGTTATCCTCGGCGGCAGCTCCTCGCATCCTCCTGCCAGACTGCGCGGCAGCCGCCCGTGTGTGCAGATGTTTGGCGTTCTGCAGGCTGCGCTGACTGAGGGGCGAAGGTAATGGGCGCGGCATCGAAGGGGGAAGAGGCTGAGCCCTCTTTCCCTGACCCCTCCCCAGGACTTGCCAGTATTTCGCTGATGGTCCAGTGGAGGTTCAGTGAGGCAAGTTTGTTATGACAGATCGCAAAACATAAAGGGAGACAAACGAGACGGGTTCATCAGTGTCAGAACAAACACAGGGGAGCAGCTCCTCAGATTCGTTTGCAACAGCAGCCTCAAAATCTTTATTTTGTTTTAATTTAAACCAAAACAATTAAAACATTTATTGCACAAGTGTCCTGTGGCTATTGAGAGGGTGGAGGGAGTGCTTTGCAGAACCTGCCAGCACTGCCGACATCAGCCCTACGCAGGGGCTGCGTCACACAGCCGGCACCAACGCAATCCTGCTCGGATGGGGAAGTCCAGCGAAGCGAATAGCATGTCAAGGGCTCTGTGCTGTTTGTTCCCTGCAGCTAATGCAGCCCCTTCTTTTAATTCAGATTTCAAGAAACATTTACCAGCTTTTGGGGTTGTTGGTTTTTTTTTTTAATTAAACGATGGCCATGAAGTTAAATTCAGTTTGCCAGATTCCCAGGCAGTACATGTTCCTCTGTAACGCCAATAGAGATGTAATGAAGAAGAGCTTGTAAAGTCTTTTCCATGCCAACATCTGCAGACATTTTTCAGACATACCTTAGGTCACACAACAACATTTTGCATTGTGTTTTATGCTATCATGACCAAAAAAAGAGAAATAAAAAGGCCCCAGACCTTATGAAATTAAGTTGGTTTCTGCATACAGAGCATGGTCTCTTAATTGCCTTGCCCTTGTTCTAGAAAGTTTGATATCAACCATAATGTTAAGATCTTTGCTAGTATTCAAAGCAAAAATAAATTAAGGAATTTATATTTGGCACTCAAAAGATGAAAATCAAAGAGGAAAATATAGGAATGGAGGTGTTTTTCCCCAAATATGATATCAATTTTGCATATCTTGTCTTTGGTTTTGTGTTTCCAGCTTATTTTTCACCCTTTGAAAGGCTGCATGATGATGTTGCAAGAGAGATGCAAAAAGTTTTTTACTTCCTGCGCAGAGAGATGATGGGCTAGAAAGAAAATTTAAAGGTTTAGTTCTGGGGTAAGAGAAAGCAAAATTTCATGCTGATGAGCATTTGCAGACTTATTTCAGTACACTTCTAGGAAAGCTATTTAATTTTGTAACAGACGCTTGTTCCTAATCCTAGTCTGAAATAGCCTCTTGTCAGATTCACATTCAGTATTTTTATCCTGAAAGATACACAGAGAAACAGAGATCATAATTTCATCATATGTTCAATGTATTCTATACAGCATAAGATCATATGGTCATCTCATCCCTTCTTCTGTAAGATGGCAATAGACTAGAACAGAGAACTTAAGGATGGCAGTAAATTTGTTGCGCTGTAAACAAGGCACTCGTGATGAGGGCTTTACACTCTCCGCTGTTGTTAGTTGGATAACAACTGAATAGACTGCGACTTGGGGAGGGAAAGGGAAAAAATAGATGGGAACTCACAAAGAAGAGAGAAATAGCAATTATCTAATACGAATTTTTATTCTTAAACAATTTAAGAAATTGTTTCTCTCCATCTTGCTAGGTTCACTGGCAACATGAACATTTGTCCTCCTGCTCCTGCAACAAGAATATCACACATGGTGCTGTGCAGCTCCTCAGAGGCAGGACTGAGGTCAGAACAGGGATATCTGCTCAGGGCTGCAGCTTCTCTTCAGCATCTGTATATCAAGGATGAGTAATTTCTCCAAAGTCTGACTTCACCACATGTTTAGTACCTTTGCCTTTGAAATCAGTGGTGCAATTTGTAGAGAACTGTAAAGCTGATGGACTGTTTCACCAAGAACAGTTAATGTGATTCATTTGTTTAACAATCAAGAGCCATATTCAGCAAAGATTTAACAGGAGTGCAGACAATAAAGCACTTACTACTTTCTATGAATTGACATGAAATAACAGCCACAAAAAATTCCAAAACATAAATTGTTCTTTTGCATATGAATGGTTATTGTTCTCCTGACCTTGGTTACAGCTGGTGGGCTTTAAACAGCTGAGGATTCAGACCTCCTTAGTCCCTCAGCTGAGACTAGGGAGTGGTGGTAAAAGTGTCCAGGACTTACACAAATTGGCTAGTGCAATCATTTGGCTTTAGTAGACACAGAGGTATCCACTTTTGAAAGTGCCTTGTGATTTTTTGGGTGCACAAATACAGATGTGGTAGAGAAGTCTGAAGAAAAGAGCTTAGCAGTTTGGAAAAACTCATTCCTTTGATGTATCCCCAGGCGCGCACCTGAAAATTCAGAGTATCCAGGTGTTTTTTTAGAAAATGAAAGGAGACGACCAAGCTCACCTCTCTGCTAGTTCTTTGGGTACAGTAATCATCAGATGGATTTTTTTCTATCCCCCTTTCCCACATGGGAAGACCTCAAGCTTCCTGAGTTAGTTCTGTTCTGCAAAAAGAAGAAAACCTTTCTTTAGGGGGTTGTCAGGGAGTATAGTGTGGTGAAGGAAATCTCCAGACAACTTGCTGCATGCAGCAGCCACCTGTATCTTGTGGAGATTGTAGGAGATGGGCACCCCTCGGCATCAGTACCTCCATCCATGGTGTGCCCTCTCTTCCCAGTTGTGCTGGGCAACACAAGCAAGCTGTGGGCAGAGGGCAGGCAGAAGGCAGTCGGGGTAGAAGTGTGTGTCTCACGCTGCCTCGTCCCTGCTGGCAGAAGTTTGGGTCCCAATGAACACCCAGGCTGGGCACGTGGGTGAGGCACTGTCTGGATGGTTCCTGCGAAGGAATAGCTGCCCTGCCAAATCTCTGATTTCCCCTCTCCAGAGTGGCTCTGGAGTGAGTCATACTGCCTGGGAGTGTCAAATTCTTCTGTGGCCTCAGTCCCATAATGTATGGGTGGGCTTAGAGTCAGCATTTTAGGAAATCATAGCTTCTCAGGACTGCTGTGCCTGTGCTCAGTGTTGCTGCCTGTGTTGCAATCTCTGCAGGTCTCCCCTCGGTGGCACAGGGGCCTCAACCCTATTCATCGTCAGGCTTTGCACAGACAGTGTCACTGCAGAGCTTTGCTGCACAACGGATGTAGAGAGGTGTTTTTATTTAATATAAATAAGTGCACATTGGATCCATGTACATGCAATAACTGCTTTGCTTCTGCTTACTTATATGCAGTAGAGCCAAAACTGCAGGAACAGCACTCAAAAGTGGTGTGAATAAAGTCCTATGAATTTATATAAATATGTTGCAATCATATGTAAACACTGTAAATATTGCATCTTCTGAGGTGCTGTTGGGGAGTAATTGGAGAATTTTAAGCAGTGCAACTTTTCAGATGCTGGAAAGACTTGGCCTCATTTTGAAACTGTAGTAGGGGTCGTAGTATATTTCATGTGACAACCATGTCCTCAGACCTATTTGTTATTTCTTTTTAAAACATAAACAAACTGTCTTCTCATTTTGTTTACAGGACAATGGAACAGGAGATAACAGCTGCATTGAAGAAATATTGCGGGTAGGAATCCTGAAAAATAACTTTTTCCAGTCCCATTTTGTTTGTTCTGAAAAGACAAGAGAATAACAAGAATATTGTAATTACTGCTGTTAAAAATTCCCTCTCTTAGATTGTCGTCTTTCTAAGGAAAAAGTAGGAAAAATTATTTCCTCATGAAAAATAATTTAAAAAATTGTGAGAACAACCTTTCAAAGCCTGTGGATTTCACTGCTACTTTATGCCAGTACAGCTGACCTTCATGCATGGAGAAGCAGATAATGGGATAAATTATAAACTGAAATGTACAATGATGTTTCAGGTTTACAAACCATGCAAAGTGCATGTTTCCATTAATCATGACTGTCAAAAATCTTAATTTTGAAGGGAGGTTTAGGAAGGTCATTTTCCACCTGGATTTAATTATGTAATGTCATTCTTTTCATTATGTCCATTATATAATGACAATGTGCAAAATCTGTAGTTATTTCCATATTTCATTGCTTTTTCTTTTATCTTAGTAATTTCTAGTTTATTTTCATGGAGCAAATTAGTACACATCCAGACGGATCTTGGCTTGAATCAGCTTGGATATTGATTATTTTCTGTGGCAGAAAAATTTGTAAACAATGAAACTTTCCCCTAATATTTTAACTCACATGGTCATTTTGGTTCTTTTTAAAAAATGATAATTCAATAATTCACAGTCTGATGTAATAGTTATTGAAACACACAACAAGGTAGATGGAATGATAAAACCTCCCTATTATTGCAAGTGCTACTACCTCTTGGATATCCCACCACCCAAATATTTCTGATGATTTATGAACTGCAGGGCTGTAAATATTTGGTTTGGAGATTAGCAGTGCATTAAGCCTTTTGTTTCTAAAGGCATTTCTCCATTCTTCTTCAATATGTTAAATGCAGCTTTTAAGATTTTGTCAAAGGGTGATGATATATTGCTTACGACTTCACTGGCAGAGGTTTTACTTAGCAAACATTTACAAAGTAGGCTTTGTTAGGACTTAGGTGCATATTCAGCAAGCCTTTGCCACAGTCCCTGCTGGTTTGTTACAAATTAGTAGCAGATATCATGAATTTGTGATGTGATGCTCAGACTCCCGTTTTTATGCAAGGCTTTTAAAATGAATGGTCAGAGAAGCTGATCTTCCTCCTTTAGGTTCTGCAGTTTAGCTCATGCAATTAAGCAAAAATGTAGAAGAGGCACAATTCCTTCCATACAGAGGAAGATGGGTATGTAAGAGACTCCATCTGAGAAGAGAAATGCACTGTATGACTAGAGATAGTAAGGTACATCTCCAAAACAATGAACACAGATACTACTCTCTCTTCTTTTTCTTTTGGAATGTTCCTCAAGAAATACTTTTGTCAAGCTTCACGATGGGTAACCTCACCAATCTGCCCATCTTCCATGTCTGCAAACCTGGGCATCACTCTATTCTGAACTTCCCTCCCGTTTCTGTCTACACATAAATCTTCCAGTCTGTTAGTCTGTAGTATTTCTGACCGAAGCTCTTTGTTCTCAAGGGTGTAAGTCTTTGGTCCAAAATTCTCATTACACATTTTGATTGCTGCTGCATCCTTTGCTAGATTTTGACAAATGCAGTGTTATCCACCTCCATTCATGCTGTTGCTCAGATCATTTTCCTAGCTTGACATCTTGCCCAGAGACATTTGTCTTTACATCTCTCCGCTGTCATCTACTTCTCTATCACATCAAGTACAGCTATTTGTCTCTGATTTTAAGGCCTCCAGTTCATGCTAACATATCAAATCACATGTTAGTTTACCCGGTGATGTAAAAATGTTGCTAAGTTTTACATCAATTAATTTCTCCCATGCTTCACATGAGATCTGGGAAGAACCATGAAAACGTTCCCAATCAGCTCCATAGCTACCTCCCAGTCCTCTCTTAAGGGGCTCCTTTTTTCCCCAAGGATGGTGGAAAAACAGTGGTGAGGTCAGGGCTCTACCACTGTTTCTCATGCTTGAACATTTTTGTCCCAAGTGTTTCTTGTAGTACTCTGTCAGGCCAGATATATCCATCTGCTCTCTTTTGTACCGAAAAGTGGATTTTCTATGTCAAGGAACTTCTGTGTATTACAAAAGCAGTGCTTAGGTACCCTCATAATACAAATCCAGATCTGCAGTGGTTGTTGTCACTGATAATTACTGAAAACAGCAACAGTAATAATATGCCTTTGCTGCTCACTTTGTAATTTACTGGCATCTAGACATTTCCATCCCTCTCCATGCATTCTTTTTGTCCTGAGCAGATACATGAAGTTGTAACACAGATTTTCTACTTTTCTGAAACAGGCTGTTTATAAGGAATGCCATTTCCATGTTTTTGTTGGAGGTGCTATTCACGTAATAAAGCCAAAATTTAGCTTCTTTTCAGACAGAATGTATGAAGTTGCCATACAGGTGCCCAAAGGCAGACAATGAAAAGGCACAGCAGCTACAATACTTGTGTTCCCCCTAGAAAAGAAGGCGGGCATGCTGGAATGTGTTTATTATGGGAAGGGCCACACTTATTGTATGGAGCATCAGCAAAGGGAAGAAGATGCTTAAAATTCATCCCTTTAAGGAACATTACACCCTATTTCAGCTGTCTCTTAGCACAACACAAAGCAGAAAACATTCTCTCTTTCTAGGTGATGTGTTCCCTGCACAAGTCAGGCTGTGGCTTTTCCATGAAGCAGGTACTGCCATGGCATGTCCATGTTTCCTCAGTCAAGACCGAGGGCAGTAATAAGTGTGCCCCAGGTCTGCTCCATCTGCTTCCTTGTGTCCCTTTCCCCCAACAGGTGAGAAGAGGCATGTTTGTGCATGGATCTTGTCACCCTCTGGTTCCAGGATGTGGCCATGGTCAGAGCTAACATCTAGACCTGGGCTGCAAAATCAATTTAGGCATGGCTTTAAAACCACCAAATCTGATTTTGCAGTAACTGTGACAAGAATTTATAGGGTTTTTGCTATCTGTTGCAACACAGGTTGCCCCAGCTTAAGTCTAGCCTTTTTTGATGTTGTTTTACCAATTGTATCAAAGCTCTATAGACTTTGTAAACTGACAGATCCTTCTGCACAAAACTGCAGCTTCCAGAGAATGCCCCCAAGTACTGAGACATGGAACCTCTTCCAGTCCTGAAGGAGGCTGATTAACAAGACAGTAACCCTGTTGAGATTGGAGCTGTTGTAAGGTCTCCTGTAGAGTTTATAATCACTGCAGGAATCCTGAACCTCATCTAACCCCATGCACTAATTTACAGCAACTTCTTCAAAGTGCACTGACTTCTCTGTCCAGCTGTAGGCACACACTTTGAAGATAGAGAAACTTCTAAGAGAGCCTTCAATGTAAATAACTCCAGTAAGACCAAGTTACAGATGTAATGTCGAAATATGAGAGAAAAGCCTCATTACTTGCTTGTAGATTTAAAAGGCAATTCCTTGTAAGCTTTGCATTGTTCGTGGAGGACATGATAGAAAACTTTGAAGTGGAAAATTAAAGACTGCATAAATACCCTTTATTCCACCGTGCATAGAGCAGTTGCTATGTGAGTTCCTTAGACATTGCCAAAGCCAACCAATTCCCTTCCTTGCTGAAATGGAGGGTTTCTAAGCGAGATTAGTTCAGTTCTGGGGTCCCCAGCACAGGAAGGACATCAGCCTGTTGAAGCAAGTCCAGAGGAGGCCACGAAGTTGATTAGAGGGATGGAGCCCCCCTCCTGTGAGTGAAGGCTGAGAGAACTGGGATTGTTCAGCCTGGAAGAGAGAAGGCTTAGGGGTGACCTAATTACAGCCTTCCAGTACCTAAAGAAAGCCTACAAGAAAGAGGCAGAGAGACCTTTCACAAGAGCATGTAGTGACAGGGTGGATTCGAACTAAAAGAGAGTAGGTTTAGATCAGATATTAGGAAGAAATTCTTTGCTGTGAGAGTGGTGAGGCACTGGAACAGGTGGCCCAGAGAAGCCATGGATGCCCCATCCCTGGAGGTGTTTAAGGCCAGGTTGGATGGGGCCCTGAGCAACCTGTTTTCATGAAAGGTGTCCCTGCCTTTGGCAGGAGGGTTGGAACTAGAAGAGCTGGAAGGCCCCTTCTGACCCAAACCATTCTATGATGATTCTATGATTCTATGATAGTAATTTTGGCTGATTTCTATTTGACTTCATTAGTGTGTGGAATTGTGTATTTTGTTATGACCGGTGGGGTTTAAAGTAAACATTTATTTTACTGTAGTACCTTCAAAGAATGGTCCCAAGAAGAGTCCTGCCTCTCCACTGTTAGTTAACTGTCGCAACCAATATAGGATGCACACTGAGAATATTTGCTATGGATTTAAGAAGTAAGGGAGTGTGTTGAGTGCAGACAGTTCTTGATTTTTAAGGTGAGTGGAGATTGATCTGGCTATTCTTACAGTCTTAGCTGTGATTTCCTAGAGTCGTGGTAGCTTTGTTGGAAAGAAACCCACGGGCAAGCTGAGCCTTTGATTATTGAAGAGGTTCCTTGTGAATTCCCTGGATTTTTTTGTGTTGACATGAGCGGTATCATTGAACTGGGAAGAGACAGGCATAGTTGGAGTGTTTGGCCTGCAAACAGTGTCTGGTTGCAGAACGCAAAGACAGCAGGAAGCTGGTGGAGCAGCAGAAATGCAGAGAAAGGGCTGGAGAAAAACACAGCACAGCCAATTAACACAGAAAAATCCACTTCCTTTGAAATGGCGTGCAGCAGTGGGGAAATGGGCAGGGGTCTGCAGTGGAGGACAGCTAAGTTCCTCCAGGAAAGATAGAAAAAGCCATTGGGAGGCAGGGAAAGGACATGGACTCCAGCTGTGAACATCCATCCCAGCGAAGGACAACTCTCCTTGGTGCCATGAACCTCCTGTCCAGGGATAAGCACCCACAGATGCTGTTGGAATTGGTTGTGACTCCCCATGTCCACAGGACATCCACATATGACAATGACATTTTAAGTGTGATGGCTTTGATAAGTGATTTACTTGACTCTCCCTGTGAATCTAATCAGTGTGTAAAGCACTGCACTTCTTATTTGAGCAATATAAAAAAAAAAGAATGTAAACAGAATCTAATTCTTTATTTTTTCTCGTCCCTACTTGGGATCCCTTGGCTCATTAGCAGTCTTGCTAATTCTTTAGCAGAAAGCATTAAGGATTGACCCATCAAATATTCAGGGTCTTTTCTCAAACCTGAACAGCCATATGTGCCATGAGATCAGCTGCACTCCATCAGCTGATTGAATTAAAACAAGAGCAGAGGTAAATTAGAAACTGTCTGCACAAGACAAATCCTGTGAAAACATGAAATTCTACCAAACATGCTGTCACTGTGAATAAGCATCACGGTCAGCAGAGCACGTGTCAATACTTAGAGGGGAGAAAAATCAGTTTCTTAGAGGTAGGTTGTTAGTTCAACAACTGTGAACTGCTGCCTTGTAAATGTTAATGACTGTAAGAACCCACTGGCTGCAGTTAAGCTCCTGGTGGAGTTGGACACCTGAAGAATTGCAGAATATAAATATGGTAATCAGCAGTATATTTCTAAACATTCTTGTCGCTTTCCAAAGCGGAGAGAAAACCCTACAGCTGGAATGAGACCCACTTTGCTGCACAGTGCTTGTGCAATAGCTGTCTCTGCACTAGCAGAGCGTTTCTTTGCGTCACACTGCTGGGAAGAAATTGCTGGGCAGCATTAAGAGGGAGGTGAGAAGGCCAGCCTCAGACCAGCACCTTCATGGAGAAATTCGGGTTAGCTATTGTGACTGAACCTGGTGGGAAACTCCTGGAAAAGTTTGTGGAGGAACACACCAACTTCAGGCAAAAGAGAGATGGGGGAGGAGAGTGAGGGTATAGAGACTTACAAGCAGCCCCAGTTTGCAGACACTTGATTAGTCTCATTGAATACAGAAGCACTCCAAAGTGTCAGAATCATGTTAAATAATGTATCAGATGCATAAAATAGCACTTTTTTTCATTGCAATCTTTCAGAAGAACTTCCACAGCTAGGCTTTGCTTTTAGTATCCTAAATTTCAGAGCAATTAAAGCATTATTTTGGCTAATGTATACTGTTCATTGCATTTCTTCAGTATTATTCTTTTTGTCTTTCTTACTCAAACAAATAAAAAATCATACATACCCAAGAGTGTTTGGAAAATCTAACATTTCACTCAAGGCACTAAATCCCAGAAACATTAAGACATATTTCGAGCCATTTAATCCAACCTGCAGTACTCACCTATAAACATTGTCCTTCGTAGCACACTAGGTCATTTGTAGTACCTTTTCTGAGCAGTCACTGCACCTTTGTCAGCTTGCCTCCAGCAGCCTGGGTACTGCTAGTGGTGTGGATAGCAGCACCGTAGAGCTTCAGCAAGCTCTGCCTGGACCTTCTCCAGCTTCTCAGTGAGAATTAGCAGTCCATATGTTACCTTGTGCTGTTAGAGCAAAATTAGCAGCAGTACCAGAGCTAAAGATATTTTGGCTTTGTCCACATAAGCTGCCGTGATTACAGAGAGCCATACCTGTGTACACCACCATCATGACAACTTTAGCACACACCCTCTGTATGTGGTGCCTTGGACTATCTCTGTGTATCTGCTGAAGCCAGGGTTTCTCCATGACCCCTTTCTCCATCCAAAAGGCTGGAGGGAGATTACTTACTTTTCACACATTGTGTCCCTTTTCGTGCTTTCTCAGATCATCAGTGTCCCCCTCCAGGGGATCTGTTGCTTATTGTTAGCTCATCTGAACAGAACCTGCTCCTGGTTTGGGCACCATGCATGGCACATCCTTTATGTTGCCCACATTGTGGTTTTCAACCGTCAATAAACCTTCACAGCCAACATGTTAAACCTAGACATGTAAATATTGCTTTCCTGGCCCTTAACAGTTAGAGTCTGAGGTACAGAACACCGTGTAAAATGGCACTAAAGTGCTACACTAACAGTGGTAATATCAACCAACAATAAATTAGTTGTACATCAGCTGTCCCCTGAACTGTCACTCTTGGATTTTGCTTCCACTGTTTTTGTTGAAAATACTGTCTCAAAAGAATCTGAGGTTTGAAGTAAGCTGCATACTTAAAACTTGAACATAGTAAATCATGATGTCAGTTAATAGATATCAAAAAGCACAAAAACTATAAATGTTTTAGTGGAAATAGGAGATCAAGCTAGAAACTCATATGTGGGACTAAGACTTAGAACTAACACCACTCAAAAGAAATCTGTCTTTCAGTCTTCCAAGTGCCAGTGCAGGATGTGAAGGCACACTCTGTGCCATTAGCCACCTCTGTGCTGGCACACTGACATTTTCAAACACAGCAAAATCTGGTCTATTTTGAATTTAATAGGGTGCTGCAGACAAAAGAGACCCATATTCTTTTTAGAACTCAAGTAGCTGGTGTGCAAAGGCTTTGTGTTAGGGAAAGTCAGGTCAGTATAAAAATGAAACACTATAGTGCTAATTTGGTGGAATTAATTTTAAAAATTGTTGTTTTGTAGCAAGTGTATATACTGGTTATTTGAAAAAGCAACAGATAATCCAGAATGAATTATCCAGTCTCTCTGCTATACAAAAATAATACAGTAAAATACTTACTAATTTTTCCCTCTGTTTAGAGTGTTTCACAAAGCTGGAAAAAAAGCACGATCACCATCTTGTTCCAATACAGAGAAACGATTCCTTGTTATTAAGGGCAAAGGGCCAGATAGATCTTCATTTTGTATAGCCCTGCCACAGCTCCTCTGAGGCCAACAAAATTAATACCAAAATAATACCAGAAAGGATCTGTATTATCAGTCCTAACAAAAGAAGAATAAAATTTGGGCAATAGCAGGTATCTGCACTACGGGGAGCCTGGGGCTTGAGCCTTCAGCTGCCCTCTTTAGAGGAAAAACCTACTTTCTACCCCCTCCATAAGAGTGACACAAAATAAACTGAAACGACAAGGAGGTGTGACTTGAGATGACAGAGCCCTTCAGTAAACCCGATGGTGACAATGGTTTCTTCCTTGATTAAACAGGCATTATGGAACCAAACTGACCAGAGAATGCAACTAGATGCTGTTATATGGTCTGTTTTCCATCCAAAGTAGTGCCCCTTTTCTTTGCCATATTTTCAGAGATGGTTATGGAGTAATGGGGGGAGAGCCAAAGGACTTCCCATACTCCATGTGTTCTGGGCTGCAGACTGCAGTTATGGCTGCAGGGCCAGGCAGTCATTGCCCCACAGTCCCTTACATCTGCAGACACAGCCCTGGTTTGCCCTGTGAGCCTGCAGGGTGGCAGACCTGCTGCCATCCCCACCTTCAGTTGTGTCTCTGAAAACCTGCAGTTGTTTGAGGTGTGGGTTTCAGTGGCTGACACTGCACGTGTACTTTGGCCATGCACCTTTTCCTGTCTCCTGCACTAATATTTTCAGTAGACATTCTCTTTTATCTAGGAAATTCCTCTGTGGTGCCTGATTTTCCACAACTGGAGATGATCAGTGGGACAACTCCCACCACTGTCACATTTTGGTCTGATCCAGGATGCATGAGCTCTCTGTTTATGTCTGAGAGAGGCAGCTTTCCTCATTTGGGAGCTGAGACAAATATTCTTTTGTTAATCTTACTTAATCATGTTTAGGAGCAACACGCGAGTTAGCAGTTAGCTTCTCTTGGCAGAAAGACTTTAAGGAAATTGTGGGAGAAAAGAGGAGTCTAATAAAAGGAAATTAAATCACTTTGAAGAATATTCTATTGCAATGTCTGTACTAATAAGTAAAATGGACTAATAAGTGTTCGCTTAGCCTGAGGCCAGTCAGCATTGCATAGCTCTTGCCCAAAAAGCTGAGCTCTCCTTACAGCCATGCAGCAGAGTGGCTGCACCCATGCTGCCTGTTGGGAGGCATGCAGAGATTTTCTCTGCAAGAGCTGACCCCAGCCAAATCCGTGCTGGTGTCACTGATCTAATGACATGCACAGCCGTGGCCCAGCACTCAGCTGTGAGCCCCTCCGTGTGTTAGGAGGGATGCAGTCTGATTTTGTCTACAGTGCACTGGGCTTCTTGCCTTCTGCAAAAACTCAGAGATTTTGGAGAATACAGTACACAAGCCACACTGCAAAAAAAAAAAAAAAAAAATAAATACAGTGGTTGAAAATCTCTAACATTTTAAATTCTATATATTTTGGTATGTTTTTGCCATTGTAGTTCTCTGCCCTTGGGACATACTGGGCTGGGTTTTTTCTTTGAAAATGTGAAAGGTAAAATTTTGTTTTGAAGGAAATACAACAACATACACAGCCACCTGTCTGCAGTGCTGTTAATAGCATATTTTAAGAGAGACTGACTGAATACCAATCAAGTTTTCACCAACCAAAACACCATAGTATCGGTCCTTTATGATTAGTGCCAAATGCCATTTACTGTGTATGGTGCATTGTGTCATTCTTAGAGTTATTTAGGATTTAGTAACTTAGGCAGTAATATGCTGTCGGGTGTGCTTCTGTGAGGTACTCGGAAACAATGCAGTTATTTAATGTACAAATTATTAATGTTGTCTGAAATGATGGGCCTCTGAGTTGTCCAAACAGTCCCACTGTACAGATTATAATGAAGGTGGTGATAAACCATCACATTTCTGACAGTTTCTGAAAATCGAATTTTTGCCAACAGAATTAATTTAATTAAAAATATATATGTTTTTGCAATAATATTGACTATACTTAAAGTCACCCAGACATAAAAGGGCTTACATACAAGCTTCTGTTAAAAATCATGCAATTTCATATAGAAATTGCAAGCCTGTCAGTTTACCCTTGGAGGGAAAAAATGTTATTCAGTGTAATGACAATAGCTTGGTGGGAGAGAGAGTGGGCTTCATGCAGTAAAAAAGTTTCTCTCCAGCTGTGTGGGTTTTCCACAGGATTTTTTTTTTTATTAATACTATCAAGTTATTTCTTATTTACTCATGAATGCTGAATAAATACTGAGCAATCTTTAGACATTATTCATTTTTCTCATATTGCATGTATGCATATGTAATGGTTCATTATAGCCCTGCATTTTCAGAGTATTCCAATGTAAATGAAAAGAGCCCAATTTAAAAAATTGTAGACCCTGATCCAACCTTTGTTGACTGCAGATCCTGATGTTGAATGGAGCACCAAAAGAGAAAATCATGCCTATTAAATTGAGTAAACATTTTCTTCATTTATGGGTGGCTTTTTTCTATCAGTAAAAACTATTTTTTGCTAAAAATGCCAACCCTTAAAAACTTAATGAGTATTAATGAAAAGCTGGAATAATTTAGCGTGGACAAAAAGAGGGTAATTTTCCTCAGACATTTTGTTAATATGAATTGAACCCTAAAAGGCCTGTTCTCCTTGTGGTTTGTCAGAATAATTCTCATTATAGGCAATAGGTACCAGGTATGTATGCATCAATAGCAGAATAGACTGCTAAATATAGTTGCTGCTGCGGCAGCGGGTTCTCTCTCATGTTCATCAGATGGGGAAGCTCGAAGCTGCAGCAGCCTCACAATATAAGAAGGATGATGCTTGAAGAAAATTTTTTCCCAGGAACAGAGACATGAGCTGGGTTTTTTTCACTTCAGCCACTTCAGACTTGTTCCAAGCACATGGGCAATGTTCATCCTTCTATCTGTGGGCCTAGCACACAGGGACTACCAGCACACAGGCTTCCCTTAGCCTAAGCTGGCTACCCAAATCTGCTGTGTGCATCACTTTGTTCAGGCTCTGTGACCACCGCAGGTTCTGGAGGCTTTCCCAAAAAACAGGTGATTGGGGCTTTTCCCCATTAGATTGAGAAGCAGTGTGTATCTCTAGACAAAGCAATAAAAGATCTGCATAGCTTTCCTTATCTAAATTTCCCCTTCATTTTTTGCTGTCACTCCTCAGCTCCCTTACATCCGAAGATGACATTTCCACCCTGTCCAGGCTCAGCCTGGCTTTCCCTCTCTCTCCCCTCCCAGGCAGCAGCATCTTTCATCCTCTCTGGTGTCTCTCTGCTCAAAGAGCTGCCTCCAGGCTCTCTTCTCCTAAACAAGCTGCCTTTGTCTCTGGACCCTTGGAGTCTCACAGGAGTCACTTAGACTCTGTGATTTTTTTTTTTTAAGACCCAGGATTAGTATCTGATATCTTTTTTCTCTTGTCTGGGATTTTCCACTATCCACATCTAGACCCCTCTGGAGAGGCAGGGAAAAAAACATGGTACTTAACCTTTTATTTTCCTTGGGTAAGATCTATTCAGGTGCTGATAATCTTTAGCTATCAAGCTTCTCATGCACAGACATTAACTTCTTTCCTTGTCTTTTTAGCATACGGAGTATAAAGCATCACATAATAAAAAACAGCCATAAGGAATTCATAAATTACACATAGGCAGATTCCCCAAATCATCAAACATTCCCTTCGGTTAATGATGCTCCCTATCGGTTATTTTTTCTGTGGTATATGTACCTTTCCACATCTTGTCATCTAAGCTTTCATGGATTTTTTTCTTCTTACTTTATTTCTTTTTTTTTTCTTTCTTTTCTTTCTTTTTTTTTCTTCTTCTCTTTTTTGGTTTGGTTTTGTTTTGTTTTGGCAATTTCAATGACTTCAGATTTAAAACAATCCAAAAGGAATCTGTTTTTTTACCCCTGTCTCTGTCCCTCTTTGACAGCAGAAACCACGCAGCTTGGATGAACAAGTGGAGGGATTTCTCAGCTTAGACACACACCTGGGGTGTTTGGTTTTAGTGTCCTTTCTCACATGCTTCACTTGGCAAAAGATAATTCAAAAGCCATGCCAGCTAAATAGTGTGAGTACTAGTAAGCTCAACACATGCAGAAACAGGTTGATCCATGATTGCATCTTGTTCTGCTGTTCAAGTGCCTGTATTTTGGACTAGAGCCATTGAATTAGTACGTAGAGTACACCATACGAACCATTCAGGATTTGGGGCCAGCAAGAAGTACTTAGTTGTGGTGAAACCATAGTCATATGATCTATTGCAATGTGTCCTCAATTTTTCCACAAAAGATGCCACTCTTAGTAAATTTTTAAGGCCATGTTTCAAATCAACTCCTTCAAGTACAAACTTAGGTGTCTTTAAAATATAAAACAAGGATTTTAAATCATTGTTGGCTTGGCAGATGCATTTTTATGAAGCTCACATCCCAAAATAAAAGCATTTTAAGAATCCTTCAACTTAAAGTGTAAATGAAAATGGAACATTTTTTGAGTGATGATAAGGAGAATATCAAGTGTCGAAGCCAACAGAGGTAAAAGGGAGAATATAGCTGATCACACACCAAAGCCCCAGCCATTCCTCTCCAGCTCACTTCCACTCTTCTCTCCACTGCTCTGTCGCTGTTTCTGTATCTGGGTGGGATTGAGTGCAGGGTCAGTCCAGCCAAGCACTGCAGCTGTTCTGGCGTGAAAAAATTCTCCTGCTGTGAATCACACTCATGCTGCTGCCTCCTCCCGTTCACTGTCTCCCGTGAGCTGGGAAGGAGCAGGCACCCAGCCCTGAGTTCAGGGTCAGACACAGCCAGTGTGAGCACCCCGTGCACAACAGACACAGCACTGACAGCTGAACCCTTTCTGTTAGTTCCCAGCAGGAGGGATGGAAGGACCTGAAATCTAAAATTTGAAACGTTATAAAGATCTGCAGAATGAGATGCTTGGTGTAGAACACTGTTGGTTCATCTGACTCCATCTAAACCGGTGGCAGCCATGAGGTACTTCTGATCTCACGTGTCTAGCTGGGTCCTGCCAGTACAGCGGGGCAACAGACCTGCATAAATCAATCCACATAACCTTCCTGCACCCTAGTTTCAGCCCCAAATCCCCTGGATGTATAGGCTGAAAGGAGTCCCAATGTAGCTCAGCTGGGTTGTGGATCTAAGCAGTGGGAGGACAAGGAGCATGGAAAGCAAAGCACAGCTCTGCAGGTGAATTCAGACTAAGCCAAAAGGAAATTATTCTGTTCCTGAACTATCCAATGTTTATGTAATTTATCTCAAAATAGAATTAAGGTGCAAGAAAGCCTATAAAATGCACAACTGCATTTCTCTGTAAAATTGCAGGGTATCTTCTTTTTGGAATAATGCCTGTAAAATCCTTGGTATGATGGAGACTACTTAAGGTCACATCCACCAAAGAATATTTAAAGAAAGTTCAGACCTTTTGTGTCTGACACATTCTGATTATCTGTCTGGAGGCAAGGCTCCTCATTTTGATATGTAATGAATAAAATGCACAAGTGGAAGGAATGAGGATAATGAATTTGCAGGATAATTTTACTAATTATCTTGTTGCTGATCATAAAACTAAGGCTCTGCAAGTCAATCCTACCACAGCTATTAATATGCAATGCCTAAAGCTGTTCTTGTAACATTTATTATGCATCTCTCTGGTTCTACAAGTTGATAGTTTACTATTAAATTTGTAAAAGTGAGGTTAGTAACATGTTCATTGTTCTAACCATGACATACAGAATTACACAGGTTTACCAAAGTCTAAAGTAAATGAAAGCATATAAAATAAGATTTTTTTTTTACTGTGTGAATATTACGTGATGAGTTAAGATGGAATTTATCTCACCTATCTGAAGATAGGCATCTAATCTAAGTTAGGAATTTGATCTCCCTACATAGTCACAGGAGGGAGAATGGAAAAAATTATCCTCTGAAGTTGCCTTCTCCTCACTGACTACGCAGGGATCTCAGTCCCTTTGCTAAAATTATTTTTTTTCCTAAAGCTAAGATAGATAAAAGTTTGTTGTTGAGAAGTGGATAGGAAAATTTTCAACAAGGAAAAAATCCAGAAACAAGTAACAGTACAATGAGGTTATGATTGATCCACCAACCATTTGGATGGCAATGCTTAAAAAGTAGTTGGAGGACATAAACAGAGAGTCTGTAGTGATCATCTGCCTTTGGGGACAAATTAAGAACATGAAAAACTACCTGTCACAGTGAGAGAGGTGGTCTCAGGAGCCATAATGGGATGCTCAGTTTTGATTTTAGGAATAGGAACAGATCAGTGAGGGTGAAAAATTACTGGCCTAAAAATACACGCAAGCAAGACAAAAGCAAACACAGTATTGGAAAAGTGAAAAGTGGAAGGAAGCAAGTGGATCCTGGCACCTATTTTGTCTGCATCCAGAGGACCAGAAGGAGCTCAATCTCCTCCTTCCCGAGCAGGGCAGAATTGGCTCCCTCTCTGTGTAATTGACCACAGGTCTCCTAAACTGTTCCTGTGATATTTATTGCTTTGCTCTCCCTTACACAAAAGTTTAGTTATTGCCCATTATTTCTCCCATGTAGAAAAGTCCAGTGTTTAATTCATTGTGGTGCAAAAGGGAATCAAGAGAGAAAATCTGTAGGCATTAGAAATGCAGAATTCTGTAGGGTGACTCTATGGAATGGGAGTGCTCTGGGAAAGCGGTATGGTAGATCTTAACCCTGTGACCTCAGTTCTGTGTCATTCTGGCTGGGCTCTGTAGGCACCTTGTCTCTGCCTCACTCAATATTTATTTAAGCACACTGTAGTCCTTGGCGCCACCCATGTGATGGAGAACATTGTAATGGGTGTACAATTTTTTCTTAGAAAAAAATACAAATCCTCCCCAAAAGATCTATTCAGACTACTCCTGCAGGAAGCTAAGATATGATAAAGTTTTTGGTAACTAAATCCATTTGGTGTTTTATCTCCCGCCTCAAATAATTTTCTTCTGATATTAGACAAAACTACAGCACAATAAAAACCAATAATGATCCAGCCCTTGGCTTAGTAAAAGAGTCTTTTGAACTGCTGTAACAACATAGAAAAGAGGTCATCCATTTCAGCATAGATCTTAAAGTTAGCTGGAAATATTTGTAATATTAACAGAAGAATCAAAGCTGCTTCTCTGCCAACCATGCCACAAATAAGGATTCTGCAAGTAAGGACTATGGAAGCCCCACAGGACTCTGCTTTAATAAGCAAGTCATCTGAAAGCACTGTTGCAAGACAACCATGGGGTACAGAATAACCCACACCAGAAATGATCTGGCTGCAGAGAGACACTGGAAGCAACAGGTTCTCTCTAGATAACAGGATAAAAAACAAGATAGTTTTGAAAAATAAGTATTTATCATGTTGCCTTTTTATTTTCTGTTTCATGTCTTGCTTGTGCTTTTCTCTCCCATAAAAGTTCATCAGAAGCATTAAAAGAAGAAACTGAGTGCTATTTGCAGGTTTTGGTTTTGTTGTTGTATGAAATGGAGAGCATACTGTGCTACAAATAAAAACTTGTAAGCAAATTAAAACCTGCCTAACAGGAGATTAAGATGGTCTGAAGTCACTGACTCAGATCATAAACAGTGCCGCTGTTAGCTGAAACTATTAATCACTGTGGGATGAAATAAAAGAGGAAATTTGTTAAAAAATAAGCAGGGGCAGGATGCTAACTCCAGGGGCATGCTGTTTGGCTTGTTAATAATGTATTATGAAGCGCGTGCCACATCAAAAGCAAATCACATGCAGCTGGCAGAAAATGAAATGGCATTAGGCAAAGTATTTGTCTAGCTATGAGGCTATTTAAGAAACTGCTGTCTATTAATGTGATGTTGATTAAAGCTTTCCAAATTAAGCTTTTCAAATTAATTTTTGCTCATAGAAATCCCATCAATAAAACATGGTATATGCCTTTTATATATATGCATGCACACATATGGGGATACCCATATGTATGCATTATATATTATAAATACCGCAAATATTTAGTCACAACTTTGCAAAATTACCAGGAGTTATCAGCACCTAATTAAATCATCCTCACATTCTTATTGTAATTATTACTCTGTGTGTGTGTGTGTTGAATAATTGTTATTTGTCTGTGTTATGATGCTATTTTTGATATGTCAGGATTTGACAAAAATTTATGGCAAAGGGAAAAGATGAGTGCTGATGTCACATCCCTGTTCCTCACAGGTTGTCAGTTTCAAAAATCTAGAGGGAACACACCTGTCTGCTGAGCTCCTTCAGCTTTGAATGGCTTGGCTGAGCAATGGGACAGGAAGCTGAGGAGCAGTGCTTACACAGGCAGATGCTTTTCATCAGCATTTTGGTTTTAAGACACTGTTACACCCATCAGTGGCTGAAGTTAGGTTTGTGCAGGAGGCTAGAAACATGTGCTTCTGCGTCTGAGTGCAGCGTAGACCTGTTTTCAATCCAGTGAAAGCCTGAAGCACAAGGCCTGGCCTAAAACACCGAGGCTATCCCTCTCCAGCCCCATGGTCCAACCCTTAGGCTGGAAACATGACCCTTGGTTGTGCCTCTTGGGCTGGCTTGGGCTTTTCTACCTTTGCCAGAGGTCCAGATTCAACAGGAGGGAGTGGGCAGTGTTTCCTCCCAAAACTCAGCATGGTCTGAAGGTCTCCTGAGAAGCAGGAGCCCCTTGAGGCTGGCGAAGGCCTGGGAAGTCCCCATGGTTGCAGATGATCTGAGTAGTGGAGCGCCAACGAGCCACTCTGCCATCCACTCTCTGTGCCGCCAGGTATTTGGAAGGCAGCGTTGCTCTGTCGTGCTGCACAATGAGCAACACCACATTGCTGTCAGACTGCCCGCTCCTGTCACCACGCAGCAGAAACCATCAGCTGCCATGAGCGGCACGTGTGGGGGAAAACACAGCTCCCGCAGTCTGGCAGCCCCGTGCCCTTCTGCAATTACCAACAATGCTTCGCTTCTGTCACCGCTTACTAAAAACATGGCACAGTTACCGAAATAAGTGAGCACTTAAGGGAAACCCAGACCTTTTATGTCTGCCACTTATTTCCTGATTATCTTTCTGGAGGTCAGGCCTTTCGTTTTGACACTTAATGAATAAAATGCCCACGTTGCAGGAAATGGGATAATGAATTGTGAAAAGACATAATCAGCAATGACTAAATAATTAAGGGAATTGAAATGTAGAGTCATGTGGGAATGTATTAATAATAACATGATTTTTCCATATGCTAAAAAATTCTGTCTGTTTTTAGAAAATCAGTCATCACACATGCTCTGTGGCAAAAAAAAAAAAATTAATGTAGACTAATATGAACTGTAATTAGATGTTCTGCTTTTAAACAGCTGAATAAAAGATGAAATCATATAGAAAGTATATTTAGATACGAGCCAGAAAGTAAACTGATTATTATTCATAGTGCTGTTAATAGGAGCTGTAATTTATGCATCTAGTGGGAATCATGTTAGGCAATTAGGAAAGGGAGTCACACTTGACTTCCCTTTATGCATTTACATATTTATATATTTTTCTATATCTTGCCAATGTCTCCATCTTTCCAGTTGCCTTTAATCCACATAGCTGCCTAGAATAAGACCTTTTACACTGAAAATCTCTGTTGGAGCGCAAAATTTGGCCTTCACTTAGATTAAAGGAAACCACACAAGCTTATCTTTGATCTTATCTGTCTCCTGACACTGGACTTTTGCAGGTCCTCAGTACTTCATGAAGAATGGGACTTTTTAATTTTTCTCCCCAGTTCACCTTCAAAGGCTGGCAGCAGAAATTATCCCGGCAGTAGATCAGGATTGTGCCTACTTGTGCTCACCTCTGCCTACGTTACCCTCTCCCTGCTTACCCAGGACCCGAGCTCTCAATTGTTTGGTCTCTGTAGTCTGCACCTAACAAATCCTGGAATCCTATAATTCACCACTCTCGCAGCACTGAAATCCCAATGATCTGGATTTTGGTTCTTGTTGGCATTGTTGAGTTCATAGAATATACAATAGATTATGAATATTTAATGCTTTCAAAAGTTCAATGCAAGAATGCATTATGCTTACTTTGTTAAATAACATGGTTAATGTTTTCCTCTGAAAGTGTCCTGGTAGCTAGTCACATGCTAATACAGACTTGCAGCAATCCCATAAAATATGGGTCAGCGGGAGAGGGTCACATCACCAGATATGTTTGAACAGATGGGCTGAGGTACAGAGAGCTGTTGTGGTTTGCTCAAGGTAAAAAAGCAAGTGGCAGAGCAAAGATTAAAATTCAAGGCATTAGATTCAGCAAAGGATTAAGTGCCATGTTCATCTGCTTCATTTCCAGACATATATAACATGTATCTCAGTTAATCTGCAGATTTGGAAATATTCCAGGGTTTGGAAATACTCAGCACATAGCTTTCAAAAAAGAAGAGGCAGGGAGACATGATAGGGACTGGGAAGGGACAACAAGGGACTATAGGAGAGGGTGGACCAGTAGACCTTCTCTTAAAGGAGCTGTGCTGACACTGGGTTGCAGGGCAGTTTCACAGGTAGCCTGTCCCCATGAGTACACAGGAACAATGCAAGGTGCTAACCTGAGCCGAGTCCCCACTGACAGCAGATAAGCAAAGTCTTGTTTTACCTCTCTGTGAATGCTGAACTGAGCCAAACTGCCCCATAAGCCTGACGCTAGCTGTTCCCAGCCATGTCTGAGATGACTCCTCAACAAGCCTTGTAATGCATTACCAGTCCTAAACTTTGGGTTATTCTGCTCTGGTTTTACCTACCGTGTTTTGCTAAGGCTGTTCTTCTCACAGCGTTGCTGGGTGCAATGCTGCAGAAGGAAAGTGAGTCTCCCCGAGGCATAGGGCATCTCCCCACTCTGTCCCCCACAAGCCCTCCTAGAGATGAGGACCTGGTGTCTTGGCACGGCCCTCTGGCTGCAGGGCTTGCATTTTGGCCGTGGACCATCTTTTGTAATTGGGCTGGCGAGGAATGCCTCTGCTTCTGCTTGGGGCTGGGGCTGCCAATGCCAGCTGTTCCCCCTCCACTCTGGCTGCAGATTGCCCCACACCTCACCCTCGGACAGTCCTTTCACCCTTTCCTGTGCAACCATTTTCACAGTACTACTTGTAGCAGACATTATGCAGTAACGACCTGCTGTTTGGCACACCCTGACACCCTCCTTGCCTCTCCCTTTCCAGAGCCAGGAAGCAGGAGGTACTCTGAGCAATATCATGTTATGCTACAAACCACAGAAGAAAAAAAGAAGCAATAAATGCATTCCCATGCATTCCAATAATGCTATTTTTTTATCAGACAGAAGGTGATTTTAATTCTCCCCCCATAAATGCATCTCTCTCCCAGGCGTTGCACGGGTCTGGCTCATTGAATTTGTTCTCTGTCAAAGTGTGATTTCTTGGGATGGATTCTGCAGGCTTAAAATAGAAATGTTCCTGCTCGCTGCTGCTGATGTATCATTGGGTAATCATTAAATAAATTCAGTGTTTTACTGCATTAACAAAAACACATGATTGTTTAACAGAGTATATTACAGAAGATGGAGGCTTTAATGGTCTCTATGGATTTTTAGTTTGTAAGAGTACATTATGAAGCTGTCTTGGTAGGGTGCTGTTTTCATATGTGAAAGAAGTTACTGGAGTTATACATCATTTTTATATCTTGTTGCTAGGCAACATATCATAGTGCAGTTATTGCAAAGGTGTCTGCTTCCTTGTTAAAAATCTTCATGTTGCTCCTTAATTCTGCAAAATTAGCCCTGTTCTTGATCTTATCCTGCTTCCTCAAAAATCTTTTGATTGAGGTTTCATCTGTTAAGTTTTGGAGAACTATAACAGATCGTTTGTTACCAGAATTTGGGGTTGAAGCCTAAAGCATGTGCATTAGTGCTAATCTTTAGTTTCCCCCTTCATTGCAATTTGTTTTCATGCAGGGAGCCATGCGTTTCCATTCACTTGGGATTCAAAATCAGAGAAGTAATTTGAGTGGTTGTGTATTTAAGATATGTCCTATGACAGCTGGAGTTAGAAAAACAGCAATAACAAAATATAGGGACTACCTAGGGTATTCTGGGAAACTTATAAAATTCCCTTTCAAACTCATTTCTTCTTCTCTTCAACACAATCTGCAGTTCCTGCTTCAGCATAGTGTTGTTGCAAGCTCCTAGTATATTAGCATTTTCAAATCTAGAGACAGTTTTTCCTCAGCTTGGGTCAGCTTGTGCAACTGAATGCCCTTTACAGGACTGAGCTGACTTCATCACCTCACTTCATTCTTGCCTGGAGAAGGCAAATCTGTTTCAGAAAAATGCAGTTGGTAATAGCAGACAGTATCACTCACAAATATCTTCCACACAACAAAATAGCATTTTTTTTTCTGAATGCCAGCATTTATTCCCTTCATTACCACTTCTCCCAATCTTCTTTGACTTGGAGAGCTCTCTGCTGGGGCTTTATGTGCTCTCCAGGCACAGGGGTGGCTCTGGCACGTGTACCCCTCCCTCCCCCGATGCTTTTGCAGGCTCATGTGCATCCATAGCACATGAAGGGGCTGCCAGCACTAGGCAAGGGGGTGCTGGGGGCTTCCACACACCTCAGCATGCAGCAAATGGCTCTTTATTATCCTCATCCCTCATACCCTTGTTACCAGTGTATTATAAGTCCTTTCATTAACCAAACTTAATGCACTGGCATTCGATATACCTACTGTTCATTCTGGGGCAAATGGTACTATTATAAAATCTGGTTTTAATTACGCTGTTTTGGATAAAGGCTGGCATGCTAAAAGCTTTTTTAAATACTGTTCTTGGTACACACCCACACAACAACAACCAGTAAATCGATGGGATTTTGTCTAACATCTCCCTTGGAAGATATAATTTGCGGTGTGGTATCCGGGCAGTTATTTCTAAAGGCGTGTGCACCAGAGGCGGGAAGGAGTGCAAGAAACATGAAAGCAGTTCATTCTCTTATTCTTTTTAAGCTGTAGAAGAGTTAAAAATAGATATAAGACTTACTCTGTAAGACTAGGCTCTAAAGCCTACTTATTTAAGGAAAAATGTGCAAATAATTAATTTATAATGGGACTAATTTCACAATTCTGTGAAAATTTAATAGATAAAATTGCAATTGAAAGAGAAGAAATTGAAAAGGCCAAAATGTTTAACTTCATGATCAGTCAATGTACTTTACTAGAAAATACCTGCAAATAATTTTGACAGTGTTTTAAAGCTGATAATTACCTCTTCACTATGGAGCAACTGCCTACCTGCAGATTTCACCCCAGAAACACACTGGACTATTTCTGAATAACAACATGGCTCCATTTGCACCCTACCTACTTCCCTGTAACTTACAAGGAAAGGGATAGGGTGGAATCACACCACTCTTCCATTGCTTCTAACCACACAATTTATCTTTAATGGGCCCCTGGATCATACAACAGCTTTAATTCTGTTCCTCCAACATAATTAGTGAAAACATTAGCATTGTTTTCCCACTAACAATTCCTCTGCTTTGTACCACTGGCTGATCCTGCTAGAAGTGAGTGATGAATATCCAACCTGACCAGCTTGGTCTAATTCCTTTCCTTCTCCATCTCCCATCAATTTGAGGAGACATCATTAAAATGGATGCAGCTCACTGTAGTCCAAGAAGTGTTGTCAGTATCCAGAGGAACTTTTCTTCCATTTCAGAGAAGAAAGGAATTTGGAGAATCAGCATCACTTTTAGTATCTGTTTATCCATAAAGTCATATTTTGTTTGAGTAATTTTACCAGTTGATCTCTTGTTAACTCCTTTGGTTCATATAGAAATCCCTGCAAAAGCAATTGCATCCCCTCATGACCAATGAACTCAGTTATCAGACAGAATCACCTTAACTGGATGATTCTTTAATTCATGGGAAATTTCTAACACAGGTAGCTGACTCGGCTCAGTTAATCACTTGTCTTTTCTCTGTGCAAAAGACAGAGGAGAATTCTCTCTTAACCCATATTCAGATTAAAAAATTAACCAAGACAGCGGCACAGGAAAACAAGAGTACACTTGTGAGTGCAGAAAAAGCTGTTACTTCTCATCCAACAACTCCGAAACAAAACAGAAGGCACTCCCACTCCAGAACAAAACAGGTGGTGAAACTCCAACTCATACACCACATCATACCCTGTACCTATGTTGTACATTATTTCATTGGTTTATAAAAAATTCAGCTCTGATTTGCAATGGTACTGTAATTCCATGGGTTCCTGTTTCTTCAGAAAGGCTATCCTTGCTGATCAGCAGGCCAGCTGTGCAGCAGGATTTCCTCATCTTCCACCTATGAAAGTATCTCCCCTCACATTCACGTGAAAGTCGTCAGCTCAGGAGGTGAAGTGACAGCCTCCCTCTTGAACTCAGTGGCAGTCATGAAACTGCACACTGCCCTGTCCAGGGACACACTGCCCCACTCCAGGACTGTGCAGGTGGTGACAGGCAGCCCGGCTCTGTGCCATTACACTCGTGAAACACTTGATCTGGGGTCTGGGAACCAAGGGGGGGTTTCTGTATTATTGTCAAGTAGACAATGCCTATTTCTGGCTGCCACCAGCTGGCATGGTCTGTAAAATGCCCTACCCCAGCAACTCAGCTTTTCAGGGCTCTATAGGGATTTGCGGATTAAAAAATAGCTGTGACCAGGAAGAGGCGTGTTACCAACTTCTATTTGCTGTGCACTTCATTAAAAAACCCTTGGTGTTTTACTTCAATAAATTCTCTACTTCCCCACTGACTCTCTGGATGCCTGTAATACTTAGAAAACTCAAATAAACAGGATCAAGACAATTTTATTTGTCCAATGTGATGAATCTGCCAGCCCTGTCTGTTGCCTTTCTGTGAACCTTAGTCTCCCAGGACCAGAGCCAAATTTGACACCTGGTGCCAGCCAGCACCTGATTGTCCAAGTTTTTATGGCCAACACTCTTCAAAACATGTTAGTGCCAGAACCCTCTACAAAGCTGATGGTAAGAATTGTATGGACTGGTTTTCTTCACAGCAGCTCTCTGATCAGCTAAGTCATGATACATCTTTCTTGTTGGAGGCCAACAGCAGCATCTCACCATCTCATGTCACTGTAAATGGTCTTGCCATTTCCATTTCAGTCTGAGTTACCAGGGAAAAAATAATAAACCAAAACAGAAGGAATGCAGAGCCAATCTGCATCTTCAACCATGGGACACTTTTTCTGACATCTCCTTTCCTGTATTGTCAAACATGGCATGTCTTGACCCTTGCTGGTCTTCCCCAACTTAGTTACCGTCTCTTGGTTAGGATACAGAGGTGAGTGATGCCTTTGGTAAGCCCACTTGTTATATGTGCTGTGATGCTTCTATGGGAAAAAAACCCCAAAAGAGCAAATATGCCTAGTAGCACCTGACTTTCAAAATACTGTTACACAATCTTAGTGTGCTAAAGTCTATTCGGTAATCAAAATTAAGTCATTGTTTCCTTGTGTTGCATCTTTTGTCTGCATTTCATCTCATATTTGTTCTGCCAGTGCTTTGGGGCAGGTACTGCTCCTTCAGTGTCTTTGTGGGGCACTTTGGTGAGTGGGTCCAGACCAGGACTCTGTAAAACAGCTACATGTTTATAACTCCCATTCACAATTATCATGCAGATTCACAACCCAAAGGGAGATTATTTGCACGGACCTTGTGCTCCTAGCTGGGAGGGTCCCTTCCTCTTAGTATTTCAGCATGGTTTGCAACAGCCTGAAAGGACCTTTTCCTGGAGAATGGGGTAGAGATCCAGGACCTGATGATTTGCCTATCCACTGCTTCATCCTTTGAAGGACAAAGTTCAACCTCATCTGAAATTGTCTCCTAAGTTCAAAAAATTCTGAGAGTTTCCAAATCTTGGGTTCCTTTGCCAATAATTATGTATCTGTAGCTTTACTTGTCATGAGACATTTCTCCCAAAGGGGCCTCCACACCTTAACTAGGCCATTCCAACTTCAGGATGGAGTTCCACTCAGGCACTTGCTGTGTCTTATGAAGGTGCAGAAGTGAATCTGTTAAACTTGTATATCAGGAGGAAAAAAATTGTAATCACTTCACTACCCTATAGCATTCATTCTTCTGAGAGCTTTCAATATACCTGACACAATGTAAGTTCAACACTGGAAATGTGTTTAGCTTATGTCATGACCTGCAGATAGTTTTGGAGACTTCTGCAGATTTCATATGCATCTCCAGCTCCATCAGTTCAGCCTTCTACTTGTTTTCTTCCCAAAATCTCAGTGTACTCTTAACAAACTAAGGTGGTGATATGTCATTTAACATGTATAGGACTGACACTTTAAGTGATCCTCCAAAATTGCTCAGGTGTCCAGCCTGATATGGTTACAAACCAATTTATTCCTAGGCAGACTTGTCTAGGTAGATTTTGTACTGTATTGCTATTTATCATGAGTATCCTTCAGAGGATACTCTTTAGGCTTTGGGAGCCCTTTTGTCTCTGTTTGCTGAGGTATCTCTTCAAGTCCCCGGTTCCAGGTGGCAAATCACAGTGCTGATCAACTTGTCCCCCTGTTACTCTTTGGGTAATATTTCTCCTGCATCTGTATTCAAAATGCAGTTGTTCATTACCAAGAATTCTTAGTCTCTGTGGACCAGCACTTGGAAGAGAGGAGCAGCTTCCTCGACACTAACTCTGGTTTTCCACAAAGAGTTTTCCACACAGACTCAATGACCCACGTCCCCTCTGTGCTGTCACTGCTGACTTGGAGCCCAGTGCTCTGACATGCCTCACTGCCGCAATGCCTCCGGTGGGAGCACCAGGCATCCGCTTGTGGTTCCAGGGGCTGGCCAGCTGCTTCAGAGGTGCGGGAGGGCTGGCAAAGATCCGGCAGGGGTTCACCTAGTCCACCAATGATACATGCGCGCCAAGGAAGGAGAGACGAAGTGGAGGGGCTTTCCCAGATGGTTTATTCAGGCAGCAGGGTCATGCCAGGGAAGCGCTGGCACAGCGTGTTACAGTTACATAAATACCAACACGAGGGGGCAGGGGAGGGTACAAACATTCTATGAGGTAGGAGTGAGAGGTTTGAATTTGGTGGGCTTTGTATAGGATTGCAAAATTCAGAGCCCTCCAGGGGGGAAACCAGATACTGAGGGGGAGGGGAGGGGACAGCAGTGCCTGGCCATGGGAAAAACAGAAATCTGGCCAACAGCACACCGCAACACCTCACTGGTGCCGTGCCATGTGGCAAATGCCCTCCTTATCAGAACCTTGCTCTGGAATGGATCTGGATGGTGGTGATGCGCCTGGGGCCGCCCCAGGTCTTGTCACTGTAGAGGAAGCCAGTGACTCCTGCACTGGAAGCTTGCCCTTAGAGCAAAATCTGTATGGAAACCTCTCTTAAAAAATCACGGTTAATGTCAGGTAGGTTACCTTTTTCCCCCCTTAATATGTAATTAGACATCCCAATTATGCAGTTTAATCTAATTAAAGTAATGATGCAATTATACAATAATTGATACATAATCGGCATGCAAAAACCTGTGTAAGTATTATTTAACCAACAGAGCAAATTCTAGGTGAACCTTTTCAGTCTCTTAAAAGTATATAATTTAGCAACCAGCTTGAGGAAGGGATTTTACCTACTCAAGCATTTGTAAATCCTTACTGCCGCTTGTAAAATTCCTTTTTCTTACTATGTATGGGCATTTAGCTTCCATTGACTTCAATGGGAATTGTCTCTGAGCACCCACAGACAGAAGTAAAGCTTAGAGCCTCCAAAAGACTCACCACAAGTATCTCATCCAAAGATGGCAAAGTGCTATGAAGTCATTTCAGGAATGCCTAATACTGGATTGCCTGCAAAGTGCTATGAAGTCATTTCAGGAATGCCTAATACTGGATTGCCTGCTGTTAGAGATGATAAAAAAAAGAAAATAAATATTACTGTAGATTGCAAGAGAGGATGGCTCTATAGTACCTGTACTGGTACTTTCTCAACAAACCTTACCACTTAAGATAATTTTTTTTAATTAACTGCAAATTGCTTTCTTATTATCCAAAATAAATGTGCAAAATGTGCATATTACATATGCACCACACTTCCAGACGTATAAACTAAGCTTTAGCTGTGTATCTACCCAAAGTCTCATGCACCAAAATGAGACTGTGAATGAGGATGCAGGAGTCCTGGCTCTAATGGTATGAACAAGAACTTGGTTTTCTGTATTGACTCATTTTTCTGAAACAGATAAACTGAGAAGTGTGTGTTTCATTGTATGAGGATGTTAGCTGTATCTGCAATAGCTAAAGACCCATGTTCTGAAATGACATCAGAGACCTGGGGGCTTGTCTGATAAAAAATGGGATTTCTTCTCATCCTTCGATAATACTTTCTTTAGCCTGCTCCCCGTCCCCTTTTTGTTGTGCAGTGAACTGTGCACTCTATATGGCTTTTTCCCACCAGTGATGTGGCTGAATGTCAGCAATATTTTACCCTTGTTTTGGAAAGCATTGTGGAATCAAACATGGCTTCATTTATATAATACTCTCTAAGTAATCCAGCATGCCTGGATGTGTGAAGGAATGAAAATGACCTATCCCTATCTTTGTCTCTGTTGCATAACTCATGCTTTAAACTAGGTGTGTTGTATTGAGAGATGTTATAAAGTGAGTTTATTCAAAATAGCCCACTATCTGTGTCAGTAGAACTATTTACAAGCAGGGAGATTTCAGAGAAAAATGTCAATGTTCCCTGACAAGCAGTCACTTCAGCTTTTGTTGTTGTTGTTTTTTGCACGATTTCTGCTAAGGATCTAGTTTTAAGAGTTATTACCCATGTGTGTGGAAGTATAATCTTCATTTGATCCATATTCTCTTTAATGCCAAAATTGCTGAGAAAAGCTTTTAAAATTTGGTATCAATTCAAATATGATGGGTTTACTGTCATTTTTTAATTGTCAGTATTCATATTGCTAGTATACGTGTTTAATCCTTTTCATGATAGACACTGAAAATATGTTTAAAAAAAGCCTGCAACTGAACAATTGTTCATTCCTGGTGATATAAATTTGGTTCTACATACAGAGTCACTGTGAGCCTGTGTATATGGCCCACAAGTTTCCAAGTATAAGTTTCCAAGCTTAAGAAGAAGTCACAGGTGCGTAGGTGACCCTCTGGTCACTGGTAAGGGTCACATAGGGAGCATTTTTGTCTTCCAACATTTTTCTTCCTCCTATGTGGTGATTTCAAACTGAATGTAATAGGACAGACTTGGCTAGGCAGTATATAAAGAAAGTTTCCTGTGAATACCGAGTCCTAGTTCTTTGACCTAAAGGAAACAGTTATTTCTAAGACAGGAAAAAAAAACACAAACCTTTCCCATGCCTTTCTTGAATGAAATTCTCTTGTTGGTGGGCTACAGAACATCAGTAGGTCCATCAGAAAAGAATGCCCAGGGAAGTGGTTGAGTCACTGTCCCTGAAAATGTTTAAGAGATGTGTAGATGTGGCACTTGGGGACCTGGTTTATTGGTGAAGTTGGCAGTGCTGGATTAACAGTTGGACTTGATGATCTCAGAGGTCTTTTCCAACCTAAACAACTCCGTGATTCAGTAACAGACATCTGGAGATAGGAAGAAAGCAAAGTAAATGCAGCTAAAAGGTATGAAAAAATTCAGCAGGCATACTACTGCACAAAAAACCCCATAACTCCAGTGTGTTCAATGGAAAAAATCAGCCTAAAATCCTAATGTCCCAGTTTCTCAAAGCTCTGCTTACATCTCTTGCTAACAGAAGTCTCATCAGTGTATATCACAGGCAACATCATCGTGCTAATTTTTCACCTGTCTTTATTTTTTTAGCAGAAAACTCACCCATATTTGTTGTGGCAACTTGCAGCTGAATTTGCCAACAGTTTGGTGATTCTGATAGGTCAGGTCTTTGGTCGAGATACAATAACTACCAAAGTACAGCTGATCGCTTATTGCTGAATGTGATTTAAAGGAAAATCTTTGAAAGAAGTATAACTGCCTGAATTACTACTCTTTTATATGTTTTTAAATGAGAATGTAAAGGCCAAGGGCATTTTTTTCCTATTTAATACTATTAAATCCATCATTAAATCTCTCACTGAACACTGGACAAATTTAATGGTGCCCTCAAGAGCCGATGCTGATGCTTGACTGTGTTAATATTGTTGTATATACAGATACAATAAATAACACTTAGCTAAGGTAGTGTTAGCAACCTTATTGAGTATATCAATACAAATAGCTGCACTAATGAGATTAAGCATCAGAAACTAACGGCAGTGTGAATCTAGGCACTGAGGCTAAAATATGGGTAGGGTTTCAACACATTGAACCTATCAATAAAACTGAACAGACTGTACTAAAAGCTTTACTACTAGTTGGCATTAAAAGATTAATTTGAAAGTACAGTTTTTATCTTTTCTCATCTCACTTTATCACATGCTCTGTCTTAAAACTTCTGTCTGTCTGGTGCACAGGTATTATGAGTGCTTCTATTTGCTGAACAGTCTGCAAAACTCTTGGCAGGTCACTCTGCTTTGCCTTGCTGTAACACAAGTTTCCTTTGGTTGATATAAATCAGCCCTGTGAATGGGCTGGGTTTGTACCACTGGTATTTTTTATGTCTGGTGTTCTGAATACAGAGTTGCGTTAGCTGAGTCACTTCTAGATCACTGTTTCTTATCTCCACACCCATTCTTTGGATGTATTTGCCTCGCCCATGCAGATTATTTTAAACCACCTTAATGGCAGGATCCTCAAATGTTCATTATTACAGTACTCTTTTACCAGTGCAGAAATCTCCAGCTGACTCCATTGCATTTTGAGGGTATTTCCAATGTATGATTTTATTGCTAGTAGGGAAAAAAGCTTTATGTTATGATGTTTCTTCTGATGGGTTTCTGTGTATGCTAAAGCTTTGAAAGATATATCCACTGCTTTGTTTTACTCAGAAACTCTTTCAAAGTGAAAAAGAACTGACCTAAAGGACTAATTTTAATCAACAAGGGTGAAAACCTTGCTTGGGTAGAAAAGTCCCTGAAGGCTTAAGTGGATATTAATTGCTACATAGACATTATCTGAATCTTCTCATTTCAGTGAATTGCAGTTTGATGCTTCTCATAAAGAGAAATCAAAAGAAATTAATGTTTGCTGCCATGAAACAACCTTTTGTGACTCTTAGTATTTTAAATTTCCAATGCTAAGGCAGTTATTTCTGACTCCCTCCACTCTAAAAAATAGGTAACGTAATTAAATGGTGGTAATGGTATGTCCTGTTTCCTTTTTCTTAATGTATTACTTTAATTTTTCCACATGATTTCTATGAGGTTAAAAAAAGAGAAAACATATACATCCTCATTTTTTAAATGTCAGCAAAGGCATGTTAATTATATTGCAAAGTGGATAAGTAAATCATGTGTAGTTAAGAGCTCAAAAATAAACAAGCATTTGTAACCATCTTACTTCCTTGCATACCTCTATCATGATGTAGTCTATAATTTCATAATCACCTGCTGTTTGCTGGCAAAGATATTGAGGAATTTTTTAGAGAGTTGTAAAAACTTTTGCTAGCATCATTTTTCATATCATTCTAGCTATAAAACGAAGCTGTCTTTGTGCTGAGAGTCTGGTACAGCATCAGCAGAGAATACCTAGAAACGGTGAGGCAGTGTGAGGTGCTGTTCCACATAGGCTTTCTGTGCCCCATACAGGACCTTCAGCAGTTCAAGTTTAGTTGTTTTGTAACTGGTCTACTTAAAAACTGTTTCAAAGATCTGTTTATTTTGCTTTCTAATAATTTAATGTGATTTTAACCAATTTAGATGAATAAAAGTGTATTTGGTTTTAGTTAAAATGGTTTTAAAATCATTGCCTTTTTTCTAAATAGATGCAAATTTCTTATGCAGACAATGTGTACAGTAATGCATAAAATACTGGTGTTAATCTACTTTTTAATGAAATAAATGGTGTAATGGATGAAGCCAAAAGATTTTGGCTTTCAGAGTAGATTTAAGTCTTCAGTGTATATTTTCATACCTTGTACTAGTTTTTCCAGCTGGAGGCAGATTGGCATTGTCACCCTGAGTGCCATTTATGTCGAGACAGGGGTTTTCTTAAGGGACTTTCTGACTCAAGATTCTTTCAACCTTAGTTGCAATTTTATGAGTTTTAACTCATAATAATACTATGGTATTTACAGACACTATGGGAGTGCTGGGATGCCTAATTCAGGTTTGCAGACTACCTTGCAAATGAAAGCCAGTGCGCATAATAAGCACGAAATACTGTTTCAGGGCTTAAAACAGACAGAGCTTGAGACAATAATAGCTTTGAGAAACACACTTGATATAAACACTAGACAAATGTAAATTGCACAGCTACAGAATGGTCTCCTTCCCTGCTCCATGGCTGTATTTGCAGCTAGAGAGAAGCACACGAACAAAATGAGTTTTAACAAGAAATACCAGATTGCTTAGGGACATATCAGGCAAACAAAGGGGCTCTGCCTGCCTCTAACAGCATCCCAAAGGCCACCCCATGTGTAGCAGGGAGAAATGGTAAGTGCTGTTTCGTACCCATAGCACTGGCTTCTGAGAACAGGATGGTAAGCAGAGCTCCCAGTCGGGCAGGCCCCTGGCTTCTGCACAATGCCCTTGCAAGGACTCCCGACACACTGTGCTGCTGACAAGCCTAACATTTTTCTACACAGCAACAAGAGACTGGCCTCCAGCCCTCACCCTGCTCTTCCAGAGGATGGTCCAGATCCTAGGTCCACTGATGTGCCCTCGGCTGGCTTTCTGCTGACCATAGCAAGAGTGTTGGGCAATGCCTCCATCGTGTTTTTTGACACACTTAAATCTCCACCGTTTATTGTGGTGCATTGGGAGCTTATGAAATCAAAAGTAGCAGAGGACAACTATGGACCATATGTTACTGATACATAAGAAAATTAGAAACTTCTGTTTCTATATTTTCTAAAGCACAATGGGACATCCCTTTCTCACAGTCACTCCTTTTGTGGTCAGTACCTAACATTCACATATGAATACAAATGGTTCATGTGTTTTCTTCACTTATAAAGTAGGTATTGACAGCCATAAATGCTGAGGGTTTTGATGGACTGAAAAATAAGGAACAAGAAAATCCCACTTAGCTGTAGTTTTGATGTGAGTCTGAATGGTGTATTTTATCACCCAGAATGACTAGTGTTTGGACCTGTGTGACAAGCCAGATAACTTCAGCCACTCTTCTGTCTTGAGCCTATTATCTTGTATTTGTCAGAAGCATATAATTCAGAAAAACATCTTTATCTTATGACTTGAAGAGATGAAGATAGGCATTTCCATAGCACTGCATCCCAGCAGTGAACCACCAGCTCATGACAAGTTGTTCTTTTTTTCCTAACTTCACTTTTCCTTTTTGCTCTTCTATCCATTCGCTCATGATACAAGAAGCATGTGTATTGTATCACTAGTTAGTGATTTTTATCTTTTTCTATTTTTGTGAACTGGCAACAGTTTCCACTGATTTTTTAGGTCATCTCTTGAGAATCCTATTGAAGGTGTCGAGAAGAGGTTCTGCCTTTCCTTGGGACACTTGACAATTAGCTACAAATAGGTTTTCTAGAAGTCATATTGCAGGGGGCTTTCCCCCATGAAGATGTTTACACAAATCAAGCATAGTGGCTCTTAGTGTAACAGGGCTGTTTTCATCTGTGATCTTTTCTTTGTTCCTATTTTTTTTCACTTCCTCAGAATTCCCAGCATTTTTGAAGGAATGTGTTCAAGGAAACAAGCTATTCCAGCACTGGCGTAACCAGTCTATTGTGCTACCATATTCAAATGCACCCTGATAGATTGAGCTCCCTGGGCAAGAGTATGAGATGTGGGATGCTTGTTTTCAGTTTCTTGTCCTCTGATGATCCCTAACGCCTTTCTGGGTTCAGTGTCCCAGTCTATGGTATTCTTCATTTCTGGACATGAACCTGTCTGTGTTCAGCTCTGTACACCTCTGTACTCTCAGCTGAACTGGTATCTGTTGGCTTCAGACATCACATTGTGCCATTGTGCTACTTCTAGAATACAAACCAGCAAGATTTAACATCTTTCTGTCAATTCAGATCTAGGAGGCACACAGTGTAACCTTGAGAACAGATGGTTGAATTCACATACACTGAAGCACACAGTGCTACACTGATTTCTTAATCTCATTCAGAATAAATGACTTGTATATGAACAGATTCCCCAAGTTGTCAGAGCATCATAAACAAAATTGTTGGCTAATTGCAGTCAGCCACATCCATGCAAGGTTGTCCAGGAAGGATTTACAAGCTGCTTTGCCTTGCAGAACCTCTTTGTTTTATAGCAGAGAAAAGGCAAGGAGACTCTCTGTCTTGATGCTCAAGTCTTCAGTCTGATGCTCCACCCTGGTGTAGTTTTCACCTATAAATTGAACACATTTATTTTCATTGCATTAAGAAACCACAAGTGAAAAACCTCTTGGAACTTTACTTTATAGAGCTACATTTGGCAGTGTTTTAACATCTAATACTTTAATTCTGACCTTTTTCTTTTTATGGATTTTTCTTACCCTATCATCTTTTCACACTGACCAAGTTTATTGTAGTAGCACAGAACAGAAGCTTCCTTGCTCCTTGTTATGATTGGCAGCCTTCACAGGTATGTTAGCCAAAAGGCATTCTGGTAGCACCTTAAACTTTAACCCAGAGTATAAGGTATTTACTTCATGTAATGTGTGCCCATAACTTGTGCACAGAGCACAAAAGCATCACTGTGTTACCCCTGAGTTCATGAAGGTTGACATGCTCAATCACTTGGCTGAACAAGCTGAGTTGAAAATACCAATTCATACCCACTGGTGAATCTCCACTGTGGATGCACAAAAGAGCTCTTTGAGTGAGCCCCCAGGTTTCCAGGAACCAAGTGAGTCTCTGTGGTACCCCCAGTCCTCTTAAAATGGCCTCAGGGGTATGAGACTGGAACTAAGAACAAATTAGACCAAACCAATGACCTGTTATTTCATCTTCTGATCAGGGAGTCATGCGGGATCACTAATGTACCTATCACAAAGCTTCCAGCCTCACACAACGTAAGAAGATGGAAAAATCTGTCTAGTTTCAAAAAAAACATAGATTTCGTTTCCCCACAAAATTTGCTTCAATGACCTCCCTGCATTTAGCAGTGTATTTTTGTCTGAATTAAAGGAGTGTTTATATTAGAACATTGCATGCATTTGTGGAGAAGATATTTCAGTATTGATAAATATTTACCATGATGGTATTTCTGTCTTCTCCAAACCGCAGATGTTTTCCTTACTAAATGTGTCTAGTTTTCAGCTTGGAGCACTTCTTTCTCTGCTTTTTTGTCTGTATTAATACAATCATCCATCAAGAGTAAGACCCTGACCAGTGTCCTGGTATTTTTTTCAATAGCCTTTGTTTTATTTTCTTGAAATGTTTCCAGAGCAATCCTGAGGCTACTACCATTGCCTAAGAATTAACATGCTTGTTATAGTCTCTGAAAATGTCAGCTATGTGAACTTTTTCATTATTATCTGAAATCATGCAGAGATCTGGACCTTGAAGTATCCTAGGTATTTTCCTTTCCTCTTTTTCCTCCCCCTACTCCCAAGAGGCAGCTATTCATCTTCATTAGCCACTTCTGTTAGTTTGCTGCCAACTGAGGCTAGAAAACTAGCTGCATCAGTCTTGCATGGCAATTTGGGAATTAGAATCCATAGTCCTTGGGTGCAGGAGGTTAATGCACTAATAAAGATTGTACCTTGATTAACCACATCATCTCAGCTTGCCCAGGCAAGGTTGGTTTTCAGACAGTTTGTTGCATCATATGGCTCAATGCATTCATCTAGAAACATAGCTTCTTAGCAAAGAAGAGATACTCATCTTTGTGACTAAAGGAGAAATTTTATCCTTTTTTTCAAATTTCAGTGAAGAATATTTTTAAAAAATTAAAGAAATTGTCTAAATGCTGTTCTGTGATTTACCTGTAAAGGGACACCTTTCTTTCACAATAAGGGGCACGGGGAATTTCTCCTAAACTCAGATATGAGAGAGCATGACATGGGTCATACATTAATTAACTTGTTTTTAGAATCAAACTGCATTTCTTTTAGGTATCCATAACTTCTTCTAGACATACAGGCTCATTTATTCCCCCCTAAAAATGAATAAAAATTTGCAAGCCTCTATGTTAAAGAATTATAATCATACATATGAAGGATCTAAGTAAGTCAGTTTGATAAGTAAGCAGCTGTAGCCTTCTTTTACATTTATCTGTCCTAGATTGCTGAACCTTGACTAGGTGTTGCAGGTTATTTTCAGGGCGGTTCTGCTAAAGCAGAGATAACATATTCCAAACAGAAACTTATTGCACTGGCATTTCTGATTTGCTGTAGAGTGAATTGATCCACAGACCACGTTACAAATGCTCATGATTTGGAATGGTTTATTTCTGTAGATAACAAATATCTGGAGATTTAATGCTGAACTCATTCTTTAGTGCTGCAGTCTGCAAAATCTCTTACCTTCTCCCTTTTCATGGGCCTAATTTCTCTTTTTTCCTCTTCTTCTTCCCAGCTCACAGGTGTGCACATGCACACACACACACACACGCACACACACTCACAAGTCCTGTTTCTATCAAGCAGTTTCTGCTGATGGCCATCTGTGCACGTCTGAAGAACCAAGCACAGCAAAAATGACACAGTCACAAGCTACACAATTACCTTTATTTCTTTGTTTAGAACAAAAAAAAAAAAATACTCCTTGACAAGCACTTGGCCCTGGATTGTCATGTATCTTTGGAAGTTATACCAGTGAAGCCTATTGAAAGGAATTAATATTACAAAAAGCAACAGAGCATTTGGAGAGTCTTGGGACTGGTGCCAAAGGGGAAATGTGGTAGAATGTGTTTGCAGCAGATTGCTATGAAAAAAGTGACTCCTCAAAATCCTTTTAGCAGGAGTAGGAGAGAGAGAAGAACTGCTGACTGAGGTTCAGTGCTGAACTGGCACACAGCTCAGTGTCCTTACTGCAATTTCAGCACCATGATAGGGAGCTCGCAGTAGTTTCCTTATTTCATCCTTCAGTTAGTGGGTGAAACCATATGTGCCACTTACCTCAAGTTTAAAAAGCATTTTGCATCATACATGACAAATAGTAACTATAAATTAAAACCCACCCAAATGAGTGGAGAGAAAGTAAGTAAAACAGAAAACAAGAGAAGCTGTAAAATGACAAGATATTTTTTGGGTGTTGATGGTTCTCAATAACATGTTATCAAAAGGGTAATGACCAATAAGAGATGGTCGAATGGAAAGCAGAAAATTATTAATTGCTGTAAGGAAACTATGGGGCTTATGAGGAAGTAGAAAAAGAGTTCTAAATATCGGTAAGTGACATCATAAAGAAATAACAAGAAACAGCTTCATCTTTCCATTTTATAGGTGCCTGTTTGAGGTTTGGGTTAGAAAAGTTGCAGCAATAACAGATACTGCAGGAACCAATTTTTAAAGAAGAAAATTGGTTTTTCACATGATAGGAACCTTACCACAGTGAAATGCTGTCAGCTTCAACACAGTCTCCAAAAGTTTCAGTGTCTGACTCTTTGCTTTGGATATTTGACACTAAAATCATAGCCATGTTGTCAGCTAGTGGCAATGTAGCTTCACCAAACTGAAAGGGATATTTGCCAACTGACAGCAGTTTAAAAGAGATACTCCTGTGTTAAAAAAAAAAAAAAAANAAAAAAAAAAAAAAAAGATAACATTGTGAAGACAGAAGAGCAACTAGATTAGAGGTTCTCAAACTGTGTCTTGTGATCACTTGCTAAAGGGCCTTGGAAAGCTCTGCATTAGCTTTGCATGGCCTTGACTTCCAGCTGAATAAATATATCTAATGTTTCCCTAAAATCTGCATTTCAGTGTAGGTAACTACAAAGACAGATCCTCTCCAGTCCCCCTGAGCTAACCAGCAGAGTATTTGCAAAGGAAAATTGTATCTCACGAATCTTCTGTAATTCCTGTGACATGTCAGTATAGCAGTGGATGAAGTTGAGTCAGCTAAAATAACTTTCAAAAGATGTTTGACAGGGTCCTTTATGAGATGCCACAAATATTTCTTAAATCACCATGTATAGAGAGACAAAATATTATGAATCAAAAATCAGCTAGGTGAGCACAAGCAGAGAGGAGGATTAAACAGTCAGTTTTCTTAATGACCCAGTGACAAGTTCTGGTTTTGGCACCAAGTGAACAGCAAGATTATACATGTGGCAAGACTTTAAATCTAGATGATACCCATCTCCCTACTTATTATTAATTAGGATTTTTCTGAATCAGTTCAACCATTCCCAGTATCATGTGCCACACAGCAAGACTGATGACATTAGATAAATAGCACTGCCTTAAGTCTAGAGTGAATACTATTATTTACCTCTGCATGGTACTTTTCCTGAAAAATTATCTACAAGCTAGGGTTAAAAGCCCCAAACAAAACACTGCCAGGCAGTCATTATTCCCCAAGAAGTGTCTAGTTACTTAATTGTTGCTGCGGAAACTGAAGTTGGAGCAAGGATATGAAATACTATAGATTTCTTTATTTGAAGGTTTTCCCTTCAGTGAAAAGAAAAGCCAAGTTGGCATGTTGAGTAAGATTAACTAGGTTTAGACCTTTATAGCTTGTAAAACTGGACATTTATGTATGACTGCTGAAAACTGATTCACTACAGGTGGAGATGAATAGAGTTGCAGAGTTTAGAGTTACAGTATGCATGTGAATGAGACGTGCCATCACCACCAGCACCACAAAGATGTCAGTGCAAAACAACACCGCTGCAACCCTCACAAAGAGAAATGGGTGTTACAAAACAAAGAGAGGGTGTCTGAGCTGCTCCTTGGACTTGTGCATCTGGCTGCAGGAGGAGGAGGGCAGTCACTGTCATCTCAAACAAGCTGTCCTGCAGTTGGGCACGTGTGCTTATCTATGTATAGTTTTAAGCAGCCTAGTCAGAACTTCTTTCTTTGATCCAGAAGTCTTTGTTTTCCCCACTTCTGGGCCCCAAATGTCTTCTCAGTACTTTCTTTAGTTGGCGTTGTTCAGGACTTGAGGGTTAAGTTAATCAAGTTTGAAGAAGACTATAAATTCGTTTTAAATTAGACCATTATCTTGGGATAGCTGAAACATTTTCTGGTGCCAGGTGTTTCTGACTTATATTTTGTTTGATTTATGCTAAAAAAGACCCTGTTTTTTTTTCTCTTTCTAAATTCAAAAACCTTTTGTGTCAATCAAAGTTCTAACACCAATTTGAAGGTGCTAAGGCTCTTAAGTACATTTAAATTTTCATCAGTCCTTTTTAAGCAGTTTTCAGTCCAGCGGGTGCCTTATGCCAGTACTGCCAATCCCAAGAACCAAAGACAGGCAAGTTACCTGAGAAGAGAAAGTGTGCATGAAAGTTCATTTTACAATAAAAGTTGAGTCCTTTCTGTTTAATTAGTTAAATAGTTGCCATTTAGGTTTGCATTTTCAGATATTTCACACCATGTACCAAAAAAAAAGGTCTTGATACAGTCATATGGCACTACTAGTGTTTTGAATCAGCCTCAAATATCTTCAGATAGACTCTAAAATCCAGAGACTTGTCACACTTGAATATATACTGGATTTGTTTCTGCTTGATCTTGCAAGGTGTTGACATTTGCTGGACACCTAAATTCTTTCTCCTGACCTTTGAGGCTCTGTTCTTGGTAGCCAGGAGGAGACTCTGCACATAGTTTAACGTTTCTGTTTTCAAAAAATATTATACTACATTTAAATCTTACCACTCCTCAGTGGTGACAACCTGTAGTTTGGGATGATTTTCACTGTGGCTTTCTGATTATTTTTTCCTAATTTTATTTAATTTTGTAGTTGTCTGAATTTCAAAGGGTGGGGATAAATAAACAATATGATCACAACTCAATGTATTATTCTAGTAAATTCATATTCAGATATTCATGATAATGGCAATTATTAACCTTGGCAGATATCAGTGGTCTTACTAAATCTTTGTGTCAGAAAGGGTTACATCAAATTTAAATTATGTAGAAAGCTTTATTATATATCACAACTGAAAGTAAGAAAAAAGAAGAAGAGAAGCTAGCTGGGGGAAAAAAACCTGCCATTAAGGCTATTTTTCATTGAAGTGAGGATGAGAAATAATGTTGGAGAAAAAAAGAAATGAAAGATTTTGACATGTCAAAAAAAAAAGGTCACCCTTATTTTTAATCAACCCTCTGGTCCTTTCCCTGGATGAAGGCATCGTTGTCAGACTCGGGCAGACAAGGTGGGAGGAAAGAGCTCTGCTGCCATAACAGATTGGTTTCTGCTGGCACAGATCAGACTCCCCAGGAGATGTTTCCCTGAAGGTGACAGTGGGGTCACAAATTGTATAACCTGGAAGAGCTGCTTCTTGAGCAAATGGCAGTCATAAGCACCAAATGGAATATTTCACAAGCAGATAACTTTAGGTCAAAGCCACCAGGTGTTCCCAGTCTTGCGGCCCCCATTCTTCAATTGACAGATGTAACATAAAGCATTGCCCATCGGAAGAAAGGGACACAAAGTCATTCCCATGTGTTCTTTTGGGCTCAGCACCTCAGCTTGTAGGGAAAAACACTTTGGTTGGGAACAGGGTTTTAGCAGTGGAAATGCCTTTAGTCTCTATACACAACATCACATTTCCCACAAAGTAAATGGTCCTGTAATGGAAAAGCAAGAAAAGCAGGTATGAAAGTGACACTTTTTTAGATGACAGACTTAGGGTTAAATATCCACATTGCAAATCTCCTTCTTGTCAATTTATTGTCATACACCTTTACTGTTAGAATATTTCTTAATACATAATTCCTTAATCTTTTGCAAACAGTAGCATATGGGCCAGGTACTTGTAGCAAACAGCCATCTGATTCCCCATGTTTTTTGCTACCTGAGTTTTAAGAAGTTACTGTATATTAAAAATTGCTATATACTGTTATTGCTGGCAGTTATCAGATAAGGAAGTTATAAGATGACTGATCTGCCTCAAAGAAGTGAAAAGCAAAGCAATTCTGATACTGAAACTGCAAACCAGATGATGCTCTGATTAGAGGCATGCACATAGATTACAGAAGTATAATAAATCATGCAACTTTTTAGCCTCAAATAAAATAAAAGAATGCAATTTTTATTAGGAAATAAACTGTTTATCAAGAATGCTTTAAAGGTGACATTTATTGCTAATAAACTATGTTGAAAGGGCTGGTCCTTTCATTGGCAGAACAGCCAGAGACTTTCCACTATGTAAAAAATGCAGCAGCTCAGTCCATGCCAGGTCAGGAAGCAGTTCTATCAGCACAAATGAAGGATGGGCAAGATACTTGCACACACTTTTTTTCAAACAAGAACATTTTCTTTTCTCTTTAAAAAGGAATGAGTCATGGAAATATAACTCCAGTATTATTTTGGGACTGATTGTGGATCTCTGCATGTCTCCTTGGAATATCTCTGGGAAACAATTTCACAGTCAGCTAACGGTAGCAAAACCCAGCAAAGCATCTGCCAGGCAGGCTCTTGATAGTGTCAGCAATCCCCCTGCTTAGGCAGGATGTCATTTGCTCTTCAGTTCTTCTCACGTATGGGCCAGCTTTCAGGGTTGTCATGCTTGGCAGTATTTCTCATATTAATTCTCTTTAGTTACTGTGTACCAAATATTGTGGCTCTTGCTGCTGAACATGTCAAAAAAATATGTCCATTCCTTAACATCCTGCACTAGAGAGGAACAAACTTCTTGTCTGAAGTGTTTCATTTGTCTCTCTCCAAAAGCAGCCTTGCTTTGGAGACCAACTCATTCAGACTTGAATCATAACAGTATTGAACGTGCGCCCATCTGCTACCTGAAGCTGTGTCAAGGATGACTGCATAAAAGTCAGGTCAAGCTACATCTGTCTCTTAGGTATGAAAAAATGCCCTTCAAGACAAAAAAGGGAGGAGAAAAAGATGGAGTGCAACACACCTCGTTTAGGGCTTGCCATATATCTGTGTCCTGCAAGGCACAAACACATTGGTGTGTAAAAGGGTGACCTTTTACAACGATAAAGGCAATTTTAGGAATTAACATTAGCAAGTGGTAAGCCTTTACCATTCTGACCTTGTCTGTGAAATCTACTTTGTGATTAGTCCACAGTGTGTACCCCATTACTTGGTCATGAACTGAAATTTCTATTCCTGTCTACAAAAAAATGTTCTTCTTTTAGTCTCACCAGCCAGAATACATTGTGTGATTAAAATGTATTTGTAGGTTGTCAGAAAAATCAAACTTCTTGCACTTAAGATGCATTATCTATTAAGGAAAATGAGACAGTGCTTAAGAACTGCTCTCAAGAGTGTGTAAAACTCATTGTAGCTCATATTTTGTCTAGGTTATATGAAAACTGGGCATTTCCCAGAAGCTGCAGTAACTTAAATATTCCTCTACCCAGGCACTCCTGTTGCTGATATGCTATCATTGTCTCCTTTTCCACTGACTTTCTAAATGCAGTTTGCTGAACAATATTGTTTTTCAGGAGATGACCCATTCATGGCCTCCGCCACTGTCAGCTATTCATACACCAGGAAAGGCAGAACAAAGCAAGTTTCCCTTCCCAAACAAGGTAAGACATTCAGCATCATGTAGAACCATTCCTCCTGCACCCCACAATATGTCCTGCACAAGCCTTGACTAAGTGTGTGAGGTCTCTGGGCTGAGGTTGATACCATGCTGATGATCTTCTTCACATGTGCGTGCCGGTATTCCCTGTCTTTTCCCTTCTTACAGCCTCAGGAGGGCTACACAGCCTGCATCTCTTGGCATCAGAACTGATGGTGGTGTGGGGGTCATGGGTTCCTCACGGCAAGGCAAAGCCACAGGTGTCTCTGGTGGGATGTCCAGATGGGGTGGCTTCTGCTGAGGCTGCTGCCTGATACCTTAGAGCACAGACAGCTGTGGAGAGTCAGGGAGCTGCTCTTTGCATCCATTGGTCTTTCGTCATTTGGCTTCACCAGCTGAGATTTTTGTTGAAACCTTTGAGGTCTGAGGAGGCCCTTACTAGTACTCTGGCCTCTAGCTGGGCCTGAGGACTGGACATACATTTCCTGCCACCAGCCTGGCTTCTAAGGGGCAGCTTTTTTAGAGAGGCAGTCAGCCCAGTGCTGTGATGCCCAGAGGGGCCACGGAAGCATTTGCCACAGAAATATTTGATCTCCCAAGAAACCAAAGCCCCTAGTCCTGCCGATGGTCCATTAAAACCAGCTCCACTATTGGATGTATATCCCAGGAAGGATCCAGTGCAGCATGGTAAAGCTCATCAGCATGAGCTTGGGGAAACCACATTATTTATACATGGTATGTCAGGAGGGAATGAAATCAGCTATCTTGTGCAAGAGCCAATAAATTTCACATTGTATCACCATATACTGTTTAGATGTCACAAGCATATTTCATGCAGTGTTCAAGCTTGAAAGATGGTATTGTTGCTGTTTATAGTCTTTCTCCTGTTAAAGCAAGCTCGTTTGGCAACTTTTAAGTCCATTCTGCAAAATTTAGTTCAGGGAATAATTATAACTACAAAGCCAAGAAAACTTCATCTGCCTACAGTAAAACAGCTTTTCTGTGGATGAGAGTGTCATGATTTTGAAGTATCAGGGGTGTAAATCAAAATATCTCTGGCATGTTATGAAAGAAAAAGAAGGAAGTAACTCACTATTTGCTTGTTGAAGGCAGACAATTGACTGAAGGTGGTAGGTGGGCTAGAGGCTTGTTAAGTTGGAGTGAGTCCTGTAGGAGATAGGTGGATCATCAGCTTACAAAAAGGTGAAGTGCCTGATAGGGATGACAAAGTGAAGTGGTGCTTGCGGCGCTGCAGTTTCTGCCACAGTTACCACCCCACGATGAGCTTGTGTGGCGCGTGTACAGATGTACACGGGCAAGGCATGCACCTCTCAGCGGGTCTGCATGGCCATCATGAATCCACTTCCTCACAACTAAATGTATTGTGGTAAATATAGGAATAGGAGAACCACAAAGCAGAGAGCAAAGATATGTGAATAATGGTCGATATTGACTTTCTCATCTTCTCTCTGCCTGTTCATCCATCTCTCTGGGAAATTTTCTATTATTTTGAATTGCAGAGCCATTTCGGAGATCTACGATTCATTTTTAAAGATCCTTTTCAAGGTGGTTTCCTTTTCTCTTGCCAAAATAGAATTTCCATTTTTTTAAGCTTAGGATGGAGAAGATTTCATCTAATAATAATATATGAGCATACATCAAAGCAGTATTGTGGCCTGGGTGCTCTGCATGGTCAGAAATTAGAGTGCTTTGTGTGAGATGGGATAGAAGTACCTTAAAAAACTCACCAGAGTCCTGAAATAATCCTGTATTACTGGCCATCGATTATGTTAATTTTACACACCACTTCTATTTTAAAATATTTTAAAATAATTAAAATCCATTCTGTGGCTTCATCTGAATCTGTACGGTTACAGACTTCAGAAAGCATCTGCTTTTCAGGCTCTAAAATGCCAAAAATGGTTTCCTGATTTTTCAAACATGTTTTTCAAACCTTCATAAGCTAGCTATTGCTTTTCATAAAGCATGGTGTAAAATCTTTATGGGACCTCATAGGGAATGTCTCCACAGCTCTTAGGAAGCTTTCCCACAGGTAAACTAGATAGCTGTTGCTACTTTTTAAAACCTGAGGGCTACACCAAGCATTATTCAGATAGATGGGTCTGTCAGTCAAGTAGTGACCAAGGCCAGTAAAGAGACTGAAAGGCTAAATTCAGGGCCGCAGCTACATTTCTTAGTTCCAAGTCATACATGGTAACATGAATTCCTTTTCAGTCATAATGGCAGTGTTGAGACATCAGTTCAATTAATTTGCAAAGACTCCTCCAGCAAGAGAAGCAAGTAGGCTGCACTTGCTTTTAACAGGAGACAGTTCCCAAACATAAAGATACTCATCATTTTGGGAATGGGAAAAAGAGCAGCTTGTAGGATGCCTGCCCTGTTACAAGGATGCAAATCATAACTACTTTTCTGTCCATAAAAACTGAGTGTCAGCATCATTAGTTCGCATTCACACCACACTGCTTTTAACCTGCAATTCAAGTAATTAGCTATATGACAGCTTGAAACTTGAAATTTATTAATTAGGCTATTAAAGTTGCAAAGGCCACAGCAACTATAGCTAGAGTGGTTTTGAAATCAGTCTAATAATAAAAGCTAAATATCTGAGATTTATATATCACAAATATAACAGAACTGCACATTTGAAACTGCACATGTAGATGTATCAATCAATATAACTAAATGCTCATTTGATGGAGGGGATGGATGTGCATGTGCTGTACTTCTATATGAAATCAGGCCTCATTAACATGGGAAGTCTGCATTGATTCACAAGAATGGGAGGAGAGTCTGGGTCAGGTTTGACACATGTGCCAGTGCCCACTACAGTTCCAAGTACTGCGCTGCTGGAGAAGCACCGTAAGAGAACTGACCTTTGTGTAATGGAGGGCATAAAGTTACATTTCATCCTTAACTTTGAATTTTCTTTCTCTCTGGAATTAATTTGTACTCTTGAATTTACTAGGAAGGGGTAATGACAGTCTCTTTATTTCTTGTTTTTCAAAGCTCAAGGATAATTGGATGAATGTGTGATGTGACGGGCTGTGTGTGCTTTCCTTTCTCCTATCTCTGCCACACTTTGTTATGTACAAATGATCAGGCATTTCTGGATTGTAATTTTATTAAAAGCGTCTTAATAAATAAACTTTAAATGAATAATTAAATTTGTAAATAAGAGCTCACTTGATGCTTGTGTGGATGAGCTTTCATGTTCAAGCATTAATTCTCTTTTGCAGGAAAAAGTGCTGTTAATTCTGCTGCACGCTTTGCTCTCTTTCTTCGTTTTTACTGTGATTTCATGTCTTGATAGTCTGATCAGGTGTTTGATTTCCGTTTATGTATATGTGATATTATGGGATCAGCCATCGTTTTGTTATTTGAAAACTAATTCAGCCACTCCAGGAGAACTGCTTTCTTGTCACAAAGCTGTTGGGTGATTATTCTCAGCAAATACTAAGTTATCATAGTAATGTTGTTCTTTACAAGATCAATTTGTTTGCTTTTCCCTTTCTTGTTGATTTTAACAAGCTGGAGGAAATACACTGGACAATAATCTTCAGAAATGAAGACTTCACCTTTTTTTTAAAGTTACATTCTTTTTTCCTCCATTAGTGGGAACATTTTATATTTCTCTATGATATATTTTTACTAGCCTTTGGCAGAGGCAATATACTGTGCTCAGCAGTTAAAGGGGGGTGCATTCTTCCTGAGGTTAATGAAAAGGTAAAAGAGTGAACAAGGTCCTTGTTTAGAAGTTTCAAACACTTTTACAAATATGAGGATATTTCCCTCAAAATGATTGTATTCCCTTGAACTTCTCTAGGCTAGGTACATAAATTCTCTGTTTTGGAAACGGAACATGCTTTAATAGCCTGCTTTTACTGGGAGTGTGGTTGGCTACAAGAATAGCATTTAAATTCAAGTGTACATACCACTACATCACCACTGCAAGCTGATCTTGACTTTTTAAGATTACATTCAGTCACCAGAAAAAAACAGGCTTTAATCTCTCTTCATCAGAAACATTCACAAAAAGCTGATGCAATTTGTCAGAAGTACACAATTTCAAATTACTGAGAAATTATTCTTGGCATGTGAAACATGGTATGGATCTTTTCATATTGAAGGTAGAAGGTAGAAACTCTTCGGGCTTGCCCAAAAATTTGACGTCTTACATTACAGGTATGTAGGATGGAGTGAGTTGCAGATGTGTATTTTAGTATTAAAATTATGAATCAAAGCCATGCAGTCTGGACAGCCTTGACTCCAGAGCAAATTGTGCAGATCAAGGGATTCTGATCAGCTGAGCCCTCAAGACACCATGGTCTGCTGTCCAGCCAACCTCTGCTTAGGGGGTCCAAGAAGCTCTTGGGACCCCAAGCCCCTGAGAAATTCTCCTGACTCAGCAGCACAATCTCAGCCCAACCAAGTCAGAGCATCCTCCTCTCTCTGGGGACCTGCAGTTCCTCTTTCCATGAGCTGTGTTTGGCTCATCGCTCGGCCTTGTGGACCAGGGATCTGGTCCAGTGCCCAGTACCTCAGCGAAAATGACCTCATGTGTTTCTGTGGCTACCTGGCTTCTCTGAGCAGTCTTAACTGCAGTTGCAACTACAGCATTGATAGGAGGTGGTGTTCCTGTGTGTGTCTGGGTTATTCAGAAGCAGAGTTACATATAGGATACTTTTCCTGCTGACATCCATGGCAAAGTATTCTTTTTTCCCTTAATTTAAATATCTTTTTCTTATATTTGTATTTATAGGCTTTTTTTATGTTTTTATGAATGCAAGCAAACTCTGTGAGTAAAACACAGTGAGTGAATATTTGCACTTGAGGAAAAAATGGTCTAATTTATTGCACCACATTCACAGATATTGCTGTTGTCATACAAGGTTGACCTTGTAATCTCAGGGACCCAGAACTAGTCTGTATTTTCATTCTCCGATGCTGTCAATGTCAACATGTAAAAAGAAAAGACCAGCTGTTCTACTACCTCAGGAATCCAATGGTCCATGAAACAATATTGGCCTTCCCTCTGTCTTCTCATCTGAACTTGTAGAAGATAATAGACGAGTTTTGGCTGATCAATACATGAATAGTGAGCAGGAGAATCGTAATAGCTATACAAGGAATTGCACCATTAAAAGGTTGTTGTGAAATAAGTTTACAAGCCTAAGAATTAATGGATTTTCCAAGGAATATTGGACTTACTCTTGTAATTGAAAATTACTTTGAAACCAAATGAACAGTCATCAATGCTGTTTGTATTGTTAAGGTAATGTCCAAGCAAGTATTGCAGCAAAAAATTGCTGAAAAAATAATACACCTTCCCTTTTTTCTGTTATTACTGTAGGAGTCACAACAAGGATCTACAGGACACAGCAACACAAGTAAGTACCAACTCATTTTCTGGCTTCATTGGATGGAGGGGTAGACAGTGACTTTGAGCAGGAAGTGACTGATGAAGTAAGGGATCAGCAGCAGACTGGGACAGCAAAGAGCCTCAGCAGGCAGTACTCAGCTATGGCCGAATATGGAGAACTGAAGAGTGACCATCAAAATGTCAGCTCTTTTGGTGGCCTGGGAAGAACAAAAAGTATTCATTTTTTTATGACTGTTCCATTATGTAAATGAGAAAGACTGAAAGGGCAAAAGAATGTTTTTTTTGGAAAGCCAGGAAAGAGCTGACCTAATTGCATGGCCAGATCCAGAGTGCCAGAAAATTCTGCAAGAAAACTTGTTATCATTTATCTTTCATATGCAATGGTATATCTTGTGGCCATCACACAGTAATAAGCTACACAAATCTTACCAAACTAACACTAGATAATGTTTCAAAGACCCTATGGCCATGGGTCTTTTAGGCTACCACTGTAGGTGGGGGACTGATGTGTGCTTGTGTGGCTCCTGCTCAGGGCTTTCCAGTGGACTCCGGTTTACAAATCATGGTGCAGATCAGTGGCACTTTAATTACACTTAGGTATGGTAAAAGACTTAGTAGCTATATTGAACAGGAAGATTTAATTGTTCTGCAAAACAAAATATTAATCCTCTCCCTGACACCTCTGATGGTTGTTGATGTTGTCTTGCATAATAAAAGTACATGATTCTATCCTGCTCTCCACATAAAATCATCACAACCAAAAGAATTGTTTTCCTAGCTTCCTGACCTGTCGGCCAACACAAGAGCCCTGTTTGCAAATTGCAGGGCTGGCTGTGACTGAAGATGAAAAATGCCCTGAGCTGGTAGCTAGGGCTTTGAAAGGGTCTGGTCACCCATTGCATGAGGGAAAAGACATCCAGAGAGACAAGAGTGGGAGATGTAGGCTTTTAAAATGGTGTGGCTCTTCGCTGGGGAAAGGTCAGCAGGAGGAAGAGAGTGTTGTGAAGAAACAGTGGTGTCATTTAATTGCTGGCACAGGTTTGATATTGCTGCGAGTACCAGCACTAAGGAAATAATAAAAGGCAAAGGGTGTGAGGTTTTGTCAGAAAATAATGAATACAGTAATGAGAGAAAGAAGCACAGAAGAACCTTAATAGAGAGGGCTATGCAAACACAGGCAGAGGCACAAGCATGACAAACACACCAGCTGAGCTGAGGGCTTTGCAGGCATCAGAGGCCACAGCATCTGGCCAGCTTTGGTCCTAGCAGAGTATTTCCTTCTTCCAACATTTGAATAAAATAGGTTGTCCTGCAGATGTAATGAAACCTGCTTTTCTGTGTATTACGACATTGATCCTATGACCTTACAACTTTTCCCTGCTTCTTACTCCCATGGCCTCCTACCCCACTTCACTTCCAATTCCCCCATCCCTCCCACACCCCAATACCTCCAGCTTCTCATCTCCTCATTCATCCTGCTCAGCAAAATCTCCAGCTGGGCAGAAGATACACTTGGTACTGCCTAGCTGATGGCAGCCAAACCAAAGAACAGCTGAACCCATGCAGAACCATTTTCTCTATTGGTGGCAAAAGTTAGGGTCACTGTCAGACACCCAGACACTTTTCCTAATGTCACAGAGAGAGTTCTACTACCTCTGAGAGCTGTATCCTTGAGAATTCCTGTTGAGGTGCTGGAATAAGACATCAGATAAAACACAGTTAGAAGGAGATATAGACTTTACCAGTCCTGTATGTCAAAATCAAAGGAAATTTGGGAAAAAACTATTTGGATGTGTGGTGGGTTGACCCTAACTGGACACCATGTGCCCATCAAAACTGCTCTATTACTCTCCTGGACACAGGAGAGAAAATAGAATAAAAGGCTCATGGGTGGAGATAAAAACAGGAATAGATCACTCATCAGTTATTGTCAGGGGCAAAACAGACTCAACTTGAGGAAATTAATTTAACATATTACCAATAAAATCAGAATAGAACAATGAGAAATAAAATCAGATCTTAAAAGCACCTTATCCTCACCCATCTCTTCATCCTGGGCTCAACTTCACTCCCAAATTCTCTCCCTCCTCCCCAGCAGCAGTGCAGGGGACAAAGGAATGGGGGCCGCAGTCAGTTAGTCACACCTTGTCTCTGACACTCCCTCCTCCTCAGAGAGAGGACTCCTCACACTCTTCCCTGCTCTGGTTGTGGTCCCTCCCATGGGAGACAGTCCTTCATGAACTTCTCATGATCCCTTCCCACAGGCTGTGATTCTTCATAAACTACTCCAGCATGGGTTCTCTGCACAGGGTGCAGTCCTTCAGGAACAGACTGCTCCAGTGTGGGTCCCAGACAGGGTCACAAGTCCTGCCAGCAAACCTCCTCCAGCGTGGGCTCCTCTCTCCATGGGTCCACAGGTCCTGCCAGGAAATATTAGCAGATTACTCTGTGGTAAAGAAATGTAATGGTCAATGTATTGTGTTATCCAAGTGCACATCTTCAGAGTCCCAATTAGCTGTTTTTTCCCATTGCACCCTGACTTCTTTGAAGTGGCTCTTGAGCCTGTCATTTGCAATGGTTTTACTACAGCTGCCAACATTGTCTTTCTTATGGATAGCATTTGCATTTCTGCCATCCTTCCCCCACAAGGAAATCAAAGCATTTAAAAGCTCATAATGGCTGAAATTATACTATTCCATCACAATAAATATCATTTATCCCCGTTACCCAGAAAGGGAAACTTAATCTGGTTGAGTAATTCACCAAAATTCCAGCTAAGAGGAGAGAACTCCTTTTCTGGCCACCCACTATTCAACAGGGAAATCCTACAAAAGTTCATTTGAAATTCATTTTGAAATTCGAGAAATCTGGACACATGTCTTCTGCTTGTATCTGAAAAGGGTAGGAAAGAAGTTGCATGAGATGAGGTAGAAACCAGCAAAGACCTCCCAGTTTTCTGGCTGAAGATCTGTGGGCTGATGATTTCCACTGTGTGTTTTCTGCATACACCTACTGACACACACACATACCTGTTTCAGGAGATATACACAGTGCTTAGCATCTGAAACAAAGTGTGCTAACAGCAATCCCATAGCAAGGTGGGTAGCATGCTCTTTGTTAATTCCAAAAAGGCTAAGAAAAACAAAGGTTTGCACAAATTTGCCTGCAAGAAGTCAAAACTAGAGAAGCTTTAGCAGTTCAGCAAATGCCAGTTTCCCACAATGGTGCCTGCGTGCATTTGACAGGTAACATGAAAACTCAAAAGCAAATCTTGGTTTGACCAGGAGTGAGTGCAAAAAAGCCAAGTTATTGTAACAGGTCTTTTACATACCCTTATCCAAAAACATTATCTGTACCATATCTGTGACATTCAACTATGCTTAGGCTATACACATTTGTAAAATTTCTGAGATTCAGTCGAGTGAGAATGAAGTTGTTAAGAACTGATAAGGCATTAATGGCCAGATTTTCTACTCTGATAGGCTGGACTGGTGCATTTCTACCATCTGTACAGGCTTTGTCCTTCCTCTCCACACAGAAGTATGTTAAGTGACAATTAGCGCAAAAGCAGCTACAAATGCTTACTGTAGGGTAATCCATTAATATCCAGTTTGGCTAAATCACAGGGATTCCTTTTCCTCACATTATGTATGCTGTTTCCCTTGTTGCTGCATTAACTTACATTGCTGAAAGTAGAACTGGTGTGAACTCTGCTGGCAAAGCACTCAGGCATCCATATTCTCTCTCGCACTCAAACAACCCAGTGTTCATGGTAATAATTAATCACTTAGAAAAGACCCAAGTTACAAATAGAAAATCTTTGAATATATGCCAACTGTTACTATTGGTTTCTTGTTCCAAATTACCATAATGCAGATGAGCTCCAGGGCTCCAGGCTCCGGAAGGCTGACAAACATATATTGGAGCAATGGCTTCCTAGCCAGCGAGTTCCCCACCTGGATATACTTTCTGAGGTCTCTGCTGAAAGTGAAGAGTGACCTAGAGATTATGGAGTGGGTGTGTTCCATCCTGTGTGGATGCCCTGCTCATGCCCAAATTTTAGGTGCCTTTAGCTGTCCTCTTACAGTGAATGCTGAGCTTCCCTAGAGGTCCACGGAGGCATTGGTGGTTTTGAAGTCATCCAGAGCTTTCCCCATCCTGTTCAATAACGTTTAGGCACCTCAGCTGGGTAGACACAAACCCTACCAGAGGGGAGGATGAGATCTGAAAGCACTACATCAAGGTGTTTGTGATACCCAGCACTTCCACTACAAGACAGCTATTTCCAGAGGGTCACTGTCTAGAGTGTCCTTCAGCTTCCTTCTGTACAGCAGTGGAAGAACACTGGTAGCAAAATTCTGCCTCTTCTGAAGGCAACAGCAAGTTTTCCAGAGGTGCTGTTACAGCTGTTGCTCTGTGGAAACTGAGGGCGAGGACTTTGTCAGCAGCAAAGGGATGATGTTTAATGCTCATGTGCATGGTCTAGGTCAGGCTGATCCAAAACCCACTCAACTCAATGAGCAGCATACTGGGCAACACCAAAACAGCCAGACCAAAATAAGCATTTCTCCCATTTTTTTTTTCAGAAGGAATAGGTGGATTTTGGCTTAACACAGCTCATTAAAAGATAATGGAGAAAAACACATCCATCAGTAAACCAGTCACATTTAACCTCTGTGCCTCCTTGTCTGCTAGGCAACATAAACTCATGTGTAGACAGCTATTAGCATCGAGCAACACGCAAGAGGAGCAGCATCTGCACAGTCACTAGGCCCACAATTCAAGTTCAAGGTGATTCAAGGGGAGTAGCATACCTTCTAAATTCATGGTAGAGCTACACAGAAATCTTGCACTGGAGCACAGCTCTCTCAGGTTACTCAGAGAACATTAATTACAGCAAACCACATCAGCCTTACTGGTTTTTGTTGGTGGGGTAGAGGGGAGAGAGAAGGACCGGGTCTGACACAGCAGAAGCAATATCATCCCCTCTGCCAGCAGCCTGCCTCCCACGGTCTGTGCTATGTAGCTAAGTTGTGTTGGGCAGATATATTATTTTGGACCCAAGATGGGGATCATCACAATCCAGCATGCCAGGACCCATATGAGTCATAAGGAAATGTGAAGAGGCATCCCTTGGGCCTCTGATGATGCTCAAGCATTTGGCTACTTGACTACTCCTGGCACTGAGTGCCTAAACCAACACAGCAAAGAGGGCTTCCCCATCCCCCACTTACAGAAGCTAAAGACCAAATCCTTAGTCTGTCAAAATGAATGTGAACCAAAATATCCATTGGCAGAAGTGTGCCCTGATCACTGCTTTACTGTCTCCTGCTGATGCTGTTTTGCTTTGTATGAAATAATTACTCTTCCTGGAGAAGGGTTTTCAAGCACATGCATGTTGTATGGAGTATACTCTCAACAGCAGAGCTGTAGGGCCCTAGAAAAATCCTTTCCATTGCTCCAGGGTCTGCTGTCCCTGGTAAAGCCTGTGTGGAGTTTCTCTGCCTGATGTTTCTGGAACACGTGTCAGTGACAAGAAAAGTCAAGTCAGGATTGACCCCCTGGTTGCAAATGCTCCAGCAGTGCCCCTGCAGCCCTGTGGCTGCCTCCACAGATGTCTGTGTGTGTGGCAGGAGTGGTCAGTGTCAGCAATGAATAAAGTATTGATGTGTCACATATGAGCAGTTTCCATACTGACCCATTTCTGATGTCATTTTCTTCTTCTCTTTTAAAGGGAAAAGTGATGTAGAGCCAAAGACCCCAGAGAAAAGCGCAACCCATACATCGTAAGTCACATTTGCATTTAAGATGGGAGAAAGCAGCTGTGTTTTTATCAGATTTGTTGGGCAAAATAGAATTTGTTTGTTTTCATTAAGATAAAACTCTTTCACGGATGCTTTTTGTAAAACGGCTTTTTAGGTAATGACTAAACATTAATTATTCCTAGAACTTCTGCATGCTAGTAAGTCAGCGATCTTTGCAAGTGAAATGGCTCCATATCACGCTGAATAGATATGAGATTATTTTTGTGGGTGTGCAAGCCTGACCTGGCCTGTAGAACCTTACTTCAACATTACCTTAATGCTGCTGGAGTTTGTCACACTTGCTAAAAAACATCGTGTCACATATGCCTTTGATGTACTGATGTAATTTTAAAAGACTGCAGTCTGCAGCTTCACCTCTGAATTACCTGAAATCCAATTACAGTTATCTCTGGTCTCTCACGATTTTGTTGATGTTTTTGAATTAACAAAAGAAGTCAAGAAATAGATAGGAACAGGTACTTGTAATATATCAGTGTTCACCTTCACTTTAGTGCAACAATAGAAGCTTTTACCATTTTTTACTCTAGTATACAAAAGACTGAATTGTTTTGCCAACATAAACCAGTCTATGAAACAGATGGGCTGAAAGTTTAAAAAATTAAAAAATAGCATCAGTCTCCCAGACTGAGTGAGATAAGTGAATTCTTTTAATAACTACCAGGCAGGAGCCTTATGAATTTCTGCAAAACCATTCACCTTTTTAATCCCATTTGAGAGGGGGAAGTTCTTGTAACAGTCAGTCATGTGAGTTTTAGAGTGCATCTGGTCCATAATTTATGTTTTCTGATTCCTGTTATTTAAATTCAGAGCATTATATCATGTAAATCTCACAAGGTGTCACCATTTGTTACATGGCCAAAAGTAGTCACAGAAGGAGGTACAATAACAGTGATTTATTGTGGGACGTTTTGATTTCTGCTGCAAATACGCATTAAAAATCTTCTGGAAATTAATCTAGAAAAAGATTTGACACGGAGTAAGAAATGGCTTGTCCTGCAGATTGTGTTGTGGAATGTAATTATAGTATGTGAGCACATTTAGGCAAACTTATTAAATGAATTAAGCATTAGCAGCCTTATGCCTTCTGATAGTATGATTGCTGGGAACATTTAATAGAATGATTTCAATAATTATCATTTTTAAAAATAATATTGCAATAAAGACCAAAAGAAGAAGGGTTTTAATGCCATCTGGAGGTATTTTGGAGAAATGAACACATTTATTTTTGCTGATATTTAGCAATATGTAAAACATAAGCCATCCTCCACAGTGTTTTCTTCTAGTTAGTATTTTATTGAGAAGGAATGTTCCTTTCTTCTTCATGGGATTAAAATCCTGTAAAATTTCTGAACCAACAATAGTGGTATCTCTGAAGCCAAACTATGGGTTCAGAGGTACACCCCAATATGGTTATGGATTGGATTTGAACTACATACAGGGTTATATAGTGTGTCAGAATCTGGTTAGGTGTGAAAGGTTCCTTGCCTAGTAAGAGACCTTGGTACAACCTTCTGAAACTGTGCTGTCTACTAGATACAGTGTATTTATAATGCTTATCTTTAAATTGTTACTATACTCTAAGGCTACCCCGCAGCATACATTGGTTCCCAGAACAATTCTTAAAGGCAGAAACAACTGGTTACTGTTGATAAATGACTGCACTCAGCAACCAGAGGTCCCTCTGGTTAGGGAAATTCCATTGAAATTGGAGGCAGGAGAAAAAAGAGGAGACGAGAAGAAGGGAACCAACAATTGCTGTGTCAAAAGAGAAGGAAGAAAATGAGAGAGACATAGTCAAGAAGTAGGAAAAGGAATTGCAGACATCAGGTTTTCAGAAAGAGATACAAAACTGAGAACTGTGGAAGAGAAAACCAGGGACCAAAAACTGAAGACAAGTAAAAGCCATTAGCAAACTAAGGATGTGCATGTTACTCAGTAAAGGGGTGGATCTGTGAGTGTTAGTGAAGGAAAGAAGCTCATGTTGATGTGTAGGCACACACGGATACCCCAGCTCTCTTTATGCTACCCTGCTGTTGGCCTTTCCTGGGTTTCTTCTCTTTTCCACCGTCTTCTGGGACAGCTGTTTATCCCTGGTATCTCAGGCAGTCACGAATACAGACTTTCTCTGCTCTTTTGGGGCCATAGCAACTTGCACCTGTGCACACAATGCACAGGCAGGAGAACCTGCAGTGCACACCTGCACATGGGTGTGTGAGCCTGTGTGCCTGGGCTATCTGCAGTACTGGATGTTCTCTTCCATGATACATGTGGGGAAAACCATGCCTGGGCAAGAGTTCCAGCAGTGCCCAGCTGGGAGCTGCAGGGGTGTGCAAAGGGCACGAATGCTGCCGAGTAAAAAGGCTGCACCCTCTTGCGAGATGTCACTCCCCTCAGAGTGTCAAAGGAGCCCAGTTGGCATCTCCTGGCAGGGG